>CAKKTI010000513.1:0-11266 GCA_920105805.1 Condylostoma magnum
TGTGGTGGAGCTGCAAGTTTATGTACTAGCTGTGATGATGGTAGGATTTTATAAGCGAATAAGTGTATGTAATGTAATCCTTTGTGTAAAACTTGCGAGATTGAAGCAGATAGATGTACTTCATGCTATGATAGATACTTTTTTGAAAGTAATGCATGTCTTTTATGCAATGATTCTTGTAAAAAGTGTGATGGAAGGGCTGATTTTTGCACTGAGTGTTTCTCAGGTAAAACTCTAATCTAAGGATAATGCGATATATGCGAGCCAAAGTGTAGTGAATGTGAAACTTCCTTTACAGAATGCAAGCAGTGTTAATAAGGATACTTTTTGCTAGGCGGGGACTGTGGTGTATGCAAATCTTCGTGTAAAACCTGTATAACTGACTTCGATACCTGTGGCAGTTGTAATGATGGCTTTTATCTATCAGGTGGTGAGTGTCTTGAATGTGACTCGAATTGTAAAACATGCTAAAACAACAGTACTTTCTGTACTTCCTGCGATCCACCTTTATCCCTACTAAACAATTAATGTGTTGTATGTGACTACCCATGTAAAACCTGCACAGGCACAAAATCAACATGTAGTTCATGCGAAGCTCCTTTATCTCTTATAGGCTCTAACTGTTTTCCATGCGAAGGTGACTGTAAAACATGCTCAGGTTCTGTCACCTAATGCACTTCTTGTGATACTGGGAAATTCCTCAACAATCAAACCTGCTTAAACTGTAGCTCTAACTGCCTAACATGCTCAACTTCTTCATTGAACTGTGAATCATGTAAATCAGGTATGGAGCTAGTAGGAAATTCCTGTAAAGTAATATGTCCTGATGGGTATTACGATGCAGGGAGTGTCTGTCAACAATGTGACCCTAATTGCAAAACGTGTGTAAACTCACCCACTCAATGCACTTCTTGTAATGTTGGGTTTATTTTTAATAACAAATGTGTAAACACTTGCCCAGAAGGTTATTACAGAGTGGGTCTGGGGTGTGAATAATGCGCATCTTAGTGTAAAACATGCAGAGGGTCTGATATAAACTGCTTATCATGTATAGAAGGCTACAAGTTAGTATCTAACAAATGTGAGATTATATGCCCAACTGGTGAGTATTTAGAAGGGGGTGCATGTTTAGACTGTAACCCAAACTGTAGGAGTTGTTTTGGTACTGCGAGCAACTGTACTTCCTGTCCTCAGGATAACATGGTGATTAACTCTTAGAACCAATGCGAGGTTCCCTGTGAGCCTGGATTTACTCGTACTTCTTAGAGCAATGGATCGTGTTTAGAGTGTGCTAATAATTGTAAAACCTGCTCAGGATAGACTACCTTCTGTACTTCCTGCAACTCCTCAGTAATGTTTTTATACGACGGAGGGTGCATTACAGAGTGCCCGGCCTTGACTACAGTTCCTCTAGGTAATTCATGCCAACCTTGCAGTAATAACTGTAAAACATGCTCAGGATTAACCTCGTATTGCCTTAGCTGTGATATAGGGGATAAGTTGTATAGGAATTAATGTGTTGAAGAGTGTCCGTATGGTAGTTATGAGGAGAATGAAGGTTGTGTGGAGTGTTAAGATTTTAAGAACTGCCCGCCTGTAGACGTAGAAGTGCCTTAGATTGAAGAAAAGAGTGAAGATGACGAAGATGATGAAATGGAGACTGGCCCTGTGCCATTTCCTTTCTCTGTTGCTTCTATTGCTACAATTGGAATCGTTGCTACAACAAAATTAGTGGCTTCTGGGGTTGGTTTTGTGGCGTCTAGCATTGGGATATGAGGTGTGATGGCACCTGTGTCATGGATTGCTATTGCTGTGTATATACCGGAAGAACATGTGGATAGAAGGTTGCTGGAGTTTGAAGGAAATGATTTCACTCCTTCACTTGTTTTCGTATTGATTGTTTGTGCTATTGGCTTTTTAGCTATGTGTAATGTCATGTTTATGGGATTTTATTGGGGAAAGGTTGCTAGAAATGATGCTAGTTATTCTATTTGGAGAAGATTTCATAAGTGTAATGCTATATTTACGCCTTTAATCAGCTTATTTTTGTGTTTTCATTGTATAAGATTCCTGATATGCTCTTTTTGCAATTTAGGGGCATGCTAAGCTACTTACGATAATAAAATAGTGTTTTATAAAACACTGTCTAGGTTTTCTTATTTAAGTATATTGGGTACTTTCATTCCTGTTATTGTTGCTTTGGTGATTTTATTGATACATTTCTCTATATCAGAGCTAATATGGATGCTAGCCTTGGATTCATTAATTGTCACATCCCTACTAGTGATTTTATTATTAATCGATTCTAGGAATCTTGAAAAGGAAATATATAAGACATAATGGGAAGAAGAATATGATAGTACTAAAAAGATGGATAAAACTATGTATTAATAAGTACCAAAATCAGACCCAAGGATACCAACTAGATTGGATAAGAGTAAAAAGTTTTAAAGATAGAGATCTTTCTCTGTAACTTCAATTCATTTGCCTATAGAAACTGGGATTAGCAAAGTTAACTCATATCCTATACTAAATTCATCCGGTATAATTCTTGACAATGACATCTTAAATCCATATAAACTAAAGCAACAAATAAGCGAAAGAAATAACACATAAATGGGATTCTTCTAATTAGAATAGGAGCCTTAAGGAGAAGGATTACTCCCTGGGCGAAATACTAGGAGTCCGTAACAAATAAGGTTAATTGATTCAGACCAAGACTACGGAGATTTTAATTTCAAGTATAATGAGAAAAAGCAGTAAAACTAAAAGGCTATTTTACAGAAATTTAACGCTATAAGCAGTAATCCTCCTATAGTTGCTACTGAATTAGAAGCCTTCACTGAGTATGGATCAGATGAGGAAATTTAGGATAATCTTTAACTTGTGGAAAACCCTTAAAATTTTGACTTTGAAAGAGCAGTTATTGATTAAGTCAATCCTAATTTAATAAAAGCACCGCATAACTCAGGAAGATGGTGCATTATAGAAAAATCATTCGAAAATGCCGTGTTATTAACTAAAAATAGAATATCAACAGGACAATAAATCAACATAAACGATTATATACAAGAGTTCATACAAGTTCACGAGGAAGACCCGTCAATAGCAACTTTGTACGACGATCAAGGAGAGGCAATTCTAGTACAAAGAGACTTCTAAAATGCAGAAATAATAGATGTATTGCCACCTTAGCCCTCTCAACTAGGACAAACAATCTAAAATGAAGCTGATTTCTTATTCCACGACGCAGTAATAGATCCATATAACCCTGAAAATCTAATAGTCTAACACAGATTATCAGGAAAATAAGTAAAAGTCCACAAAAGTTTCGTTGATTCGAAAATTACCAACGAAAACGGGTAAATTATACAAAACTCTCCTGCAGTAACAAATTAAGACTTTGATTTAACCAATGCACTGATAGACCAAGACGACCTTCATTTTGCCTAGGTTATAGACAGAAGAACTAAGCAGCCAGTGTAAATTAGACGAGAATTTGTAGGAGGGAAAATAATTGAAGTTGCTTCCCAAGCCAAAAGCAGAAACACTAATTCAGGGACTGAGCCAGAACCTATGTCAAGACTTTAATCCAGAGGCAATGATACAAACTGGAGTTCTCCTAAACACAATGCAGAAAGCTACTCTTCTGGATCTGAACAGTAGGATTATGATTTAGGAAGACAAAGGTTAGCTAATTTAGCACATATTATCTCAAATTATGAAGAAAACAAGGAGTAGAAACCTAAAAGAAACCCTACCAATGGATCGCTTAAAGGGTAAAAGCCTATGTTAAGGGATTTGAATATGAGTGATTTCAAGGAAAGGAATCTAAGATCAGCTAGTTCCATGAATAAGAATCAAAGATCATAGAAAGGAAGACAGGTTATACAGTAGAATTTTATGATTTCAGAGTAGGCTAAGCAAGCAAGGCCGCAGGGAACTCATGGTTCAGTTGATGAAATCATAGAGGTGTACAAATTATTGTCAAAGGATACGGACCTTAGTAGATAGTTATGATAAAATGTTATTATTAGTAGTGTATTAAGCCATATTTTACATAGATCATCAAATAATACTTCTCACCATTTCATACATTAAAAGTCCCGATGATTAGACATTTAGTTGACTAAATATAAAAGCTATCTTAGGTTTTCAAGAGAAAAGAGAAAATTGGCGCAGTACATTTGAGTAGCATGGAAACCTCCACTTAAGTAATTTTTGAATAAGAAATTACAGAATTTCAACCCACTGATGCGTCACTTGTGACAGAAATCTTCTCCCCTAATAAACAATAAAAGATAAATTTTGTTTTTGATAACATTTAGGATTTATGTGAAAATATTGATGATGAACTTTGGGATCAAGAAGGCCAAATCTAGTATCCATTAGCCAGCTCTACTAATTCACATCAATGTATGCATAGTAATTAATAACTTTATAATAATCGTTAATATGGGTAACAGCTTACCTGATTTCTGCAATTGTAAATAGTAGAATACATTCTCACCTACTATGCATTTAGTTAAATCATTAAATCTAAACATTGTTACAGTATAAGAGAGTGTTGATATTTAAGGAAGCAAGGACAATTTAGATTTTGGTAATGATTTCTAATAACTAGAGTCATAAGTCGGTTGTTTGTATTCAACTGATTAAACTTTGTTTAAATAAAAGAGGTAAAGACGGTAATTAAGCTTAGATTAAAATGCTGAAAATTATTTATAGATAGATAATGCTTTTTTCTCTGATGATGAGTAATTGAATAAGAAAGAGCCCTTTTATTGTAGAATTAAGAAAGATAAATAAATGCTAACAGAAAGGAAAAGAAATAGTACAAAAATACCAAATGTTTCTGATTTTGGAAAGAGTTAAAGGAAGCCCATTAATCTAAGTTATAAGAGAACTGGTATATTTCGTAGTAAAAATTAATTAGTTGTATATAGTTTTTGATTTTTATATTAAAGCTAAAATTTATCAGAAAAGCATATTTTAACAGAATAAGTGGCTTCAATCATATTCTAGAATTTTTTAGGGATAATATTACTAAAGTAGTTTTGATATCTTAAAAGCTAAATTAATAGAATTAGAATTGAATAAATACATTTTTACTTCCTCAAGTCTTAATAGTTTATCTAATACTTTAAATAAAGGCTAATTAGATTCTCTCTAAGCCTTAAAACGTATATTACTCATTAGTAGATTTTTGAGAGCAGAGTAACATCATCTATTATTTAAATCTATTGGCAGTCTTATAATTCGTTGTTTACCCTCTTTTATACATAAAACTTTCACAACGTAAATTTAATACACAATATTAGTTTCCTATAAGTCACTACCATATTGAAATATTAACATAACTCCTTAAAGCAAATTTTATAAGTATTTAAGAATTCTATAAAATCAGCTATAACCATTTATAAACCAATAACACACATCCAAATTTTATCATTACATTTCCATCTAATTCTCCTATACCACAAAACTCATTTTATACTTCTAAATCAATAAAAATGGATAAAAACCCTTAAACCCCTTCAACTACCGGCGAGGACGATATTTCTCCCTTTACAGATTTTTGCCTTAACAATCTCCACCCTATTTTCAACTTTACCTAGCAATTCTTCCGTCTTCATTAAATGCTACCAAACAATGCTCCTTAACCACCTCAATCTGGGGAGCAATCTCCAGCTCTACCAATGTATATTAACTAGAGAATTTTCTAATAAATCAGACAGAGCTAAAATCGACCCCTGCCTCAACCCTTAGTAAAACCACCAGAACCATTGATTCAGTAAGGCTGCAGGTGTAAAAGATCATAGTGTCTTAAGCTATACTGCGAATGCTATGCGAAACAGTAAGATTGCAAGGATTGCAGCTGTAAAAACTGCAAAAATATACCTTAGTATGACTCAGAAAGATAATTAGCAATATAGCAAACTTAAGAGAAACACCCAGGGGCATTCAGAGTATTGATAAGTAGAGTTAAAGGGTGTAATTGCAGGAAAAGCAGGTGTTTGAAAAATTATTGTGAATGCTATAATATGGGAAAACCATGCGGTGGATTATGTAAGTGTTTCAATTGCAGGAATTCAAAACAAAAGAAATGAGTTAAATTAACTACTTATATAAAAATATTTCTAATTTTAACGCTTCTTCAATTCTTCGCTCCTTAAATGCGAGTCAGTCTGTGTAGCTTAAATTGAGTGCCTTTCCCTTCCATGATTTTGTTAGTAATACTTTCACTAGATTTTTGGCACACCCACAGTTCTCTGTTTCTAAATACACATTTCCTTATAGCTCACCTTCTTTAGCTACATAGATATCAATAATTTCTTCATACTGATCACAAAATGTCTTGATCTCTTCCTAAATCTGATTATCGTTAATAGAGGCCTAATCCAGCATCTTTTTAATACATATCACTTAACTGCTCAAATTGACTCTCACCGGCTTTAAAGGCCCCTGTTTGCTTACTTCAGTGAGACTAGCATAAGCAGATACACTAGGAAGAGTATATCCTCCCATTAACGTGTTTCTATCAGAAGAAGAGGCAGGTTATAATCCAGCATAGGTTTTAGGTCTGCTTACTTTCAAGTTTTACCCTAAAATAGGATAATTGTTCAAGGAAATAGCATTATTGGCCTCTTCAATCGACCTAAACTCAACAAATGCGTAGTTCCCATCACTGGAGATCCAGGCTGACATTACCGGGTTGCCTGGATATGCGTTATATTTACGATTTATTATAGTAGAGTTAAGCAATTCTACTAATTAAGCTTGAGCAATACCTGGAGGAAGATTTCCTACATAAAGCTTTCTGTCTACCTTTGTAGTTTATGCGTTTTTTACTGTTTCAAGACTTTAAATCAGCTCCTGTTCCTCTCGGTTTGGATCAACGTCGCTAAATCGTGTCTTACGTCGCGGAGATCTTGATCTTCTTCTTGCCTCTGCCATTTTGTTACAAATTTTAGAAGTAAGAATAAACTGATTTGATTAATGATCATTGGTTAGGAAATATTAGTGATTATTTCTAACTATAGGCCTAGAAATGCTTTAAGTTTATCAGCTTCAGTATCGAGTGAAAAATCAATGACTTTGATACCAGGAAATCGTTCTTCCAGTACATCATCAACATCAGCTATTTCATCAATTAGTCCATCTTTTACTGCTTCTTCAGCAAGTACCACTCCGCTATTCTATAAAATCTCTCCTTTTCCTGTAATTTTCCCCTGTCTTGATTCTCTTACATCCTAAATAAAAAGTTCGTGAGTATCACTTGTGAGTTACTAAAGCATCTTTTTCTACTCCGGCTTAGATTCACTTAAAGAGTCCATTGCTTCATACAGAGAATTTGCAGTACTATAATACCCTCTTCTTTCCACTCCGTACTTCTGTATAAGCTCGTTTACTTTTATAGAGGGAAACATAGCACCTATGCTCCCTATAATACTGCCTGTCTGCGCATAAAGCGTATCTCCTCCTATCATGACATAGTATCCTCCAGAAGCAGCTAATTGCTCGCAGAAAGTCAGTACAGGAATGTTGTAATAATCTCCAATGTGGCGTATTCTGTGCCGCATTAGACTACTCTTGGCAGCACTTCCTCCAGGAGAGTTGACGACAACAGCCAAAGCTTGCGGTTTATGGAAAAATTTAATTTTCTAGAGGTCTCTTTAGAATTTCTAGTAAGTTTTATCATTGATTACTCCAGAAACTCTTACTTTCGGAATTACCTTAGTGAACCCCAAGTATTTCTATAAGGACATTTTATTTATATATGGGAGAAAGCATTGCTACTAATTACGAGGCTTTAGTTACTTAGTAAAGATTCATTGAGGCAATTTAGCTATTGAAGTTGTAATTAGAATAAGACCCTATGCTTCCGGCCTTTATGGGAATTTGTAATTGTTATTTTTAGATGAATGATTTTGATTAAGCTTGACTGTGGGGAGAAAATGGACTTAAGTTTATAGCTGGGTATACAAATGATCAGCTGCAGGATAATGAAAAAGATCTGATTAAATTCATGGTCGGAATTAAAGATAAATAAGACAACTTTTTAAATTATGAGTTATATACATCTATAAAATCTAAGTTTACTAAGATTAGTTTAGAAACCAGCTAAAATTTGGATAAATTAATAGGAAATAGCGAATATCAGTAAGTAATAGAAATAGTCAACAATACTAAAGTTGAAGAAAATCAGTTGTGATATATTATAAGTAAGACTTGGTATGATAAGTGGATTGAGTATACAACAGGACAAGTTAAAACTTCCCCTGGGATTATTGATAACTCTGATATTATATAGGTTTTAACTTCTGAGGAGTATTTTATCGATTAGTATCCTGGAAAGCAATATACAAACGTTGCAATATAAAAGGGAAAAATGGATAAAAAGGATTTTATCATAATTCCTAGACCTGCGTATATACTACTAGATGATTAATATGGTCACGACAATACAGAAATTAAGAGATGGAGCATTGCTCTTAATGACGATGGATCTATTGCTGTAGTTGAAATCCATTTAAAAACAGTAGATATTGCTATTTTTGGGCTGGGGTAAAAGATATTATTCAAAAAAGTTTAGATTTCTTAAAGAGAGACTATAAAAATGCTAAAAGATAAGATCTAAAACATAATTTAAGCTCAGTAAGATGTAATTATAAGCTAATCTAGAGCATGGAAATTTCCGCCTAATTTTCAATACGAAAACTTACTTAATAAAGAAACTTACCCTATAAGACTAAATGAAGCTAGAATATTAAACAATCCAATTGAACTAGAAGACGCTGAAATAGCAGATAATGACACTGTTCTAATAGAAATTTAAGGAGGAGATAAAAAATGGTATTTCATAGGATAAGATCAGTAATTATGCGATAACTGTGGACTCTCAGGGAAAATGCTTACTTGTACTACTTGCAAACTGGCAAAATACTGTAATAAGTAATGCTAAATTAACCACTATGCAAAACATAAGGAATTTTGTTAAAATAATAGAAAGATATCAGATAAATAGGTAAATAACGGATTATGTGGACTGTAAAACCTAGGAAATACTTGTTTTATGTCAAGTGCAATTCAATGTGTAAGCCATACGACGGAATTAACATAGTACTTCCTAAGTGGATAATACAAAAATGATATAAACAAGAAAAATCCACTAGGAGCAGGTGGGCAAATAGCTACTTCTTATGCATTGCTTATGCAAGAAATGTGGAGATCTACTAAAAAGTATACAGCTGCTTGGCACTTTAAAAAAACAATCGCATATTTAGCACCTTAATTTTTAGGGTTTTAACAGCACGATTCTCACGAACTTCTAAACTACTTGCTTGATGGGCTACATGAAGATTTAAATAGAGTTAAGGTAAAGCCTTTTACTGAAAATGAAGAGGCTAATGGTAGACCTGATTAAGAAGTTGCTTAGATATCATGAGAAAAGCATCTTTCCAGGAATCAAAGCTTAATTGTAGATTTAATGCATGGATAGTGTAAGTCTACTTTGATCTGCCCGGACTGTTAAAAAGTTTCTATTACTTTTGATCCTGTTTTGTCATACACTGTTAATATTCCTAGTGTCAAAAATAGATAAACTACGTTGGAGGATTGTCTTATATTTTCTTAATAATCTGAGAAATTAGACTAAAATAACGAATGGTACTGCTCAAATTGCCAAAATCATGTACAGGCTACAAAAACTTACCAGATTTACAAAACACCGCAGATACTGATTATTCATTTAAAAAGATTCAAATCTAGAGGATACTGGAACGAGAAACTAAACACCTTTGTTGACTTTCCACTAGTAAACTTTGATATGTCACCTTTTATATTGGATTCTAAAGATTCTCAAATATACGATCTGTACGGAGTTTCTAATCATTTTGGAGGACTTGGAGGGGGACATTACACGGCTCACGTATTCAGTGAATTTTTAGATTCTTGGATAGAAATGAATGATGAGAGAGTAAGAAAAGTGAGTCCGGAAAAGGCTGTGAGCTCAAGCGCATATATTTTATTTTACAAAAGAAGAAATTAGTAGTTATTAAAATGGAATGCCCTGGATGTTAAACTAATTGAAATAATAATAGAAATTTACCTAAGATTTTAAAATGTGGCCATTCTGTATGTTAGGCTTGTGTGTAATTGCAATTGTAGCAAGATTTTATATAGTGTCCTAATTGTAGTCACTAAGAATAAATATCTCATCTGAAAAGAGATAATGAAAATTAATCCTAGTTTATTGCACGGGTTATGAAGTAATTAACAACTAATATTTCATTGTTGAGTTATCTGTAATAGTAAAGAAAGGGAAGAAGTAATGATAACTTAGTGATGATTAGTAGAGAGTATGTTTAAAGTAGTGTTTGTCCAGAACATAATCTTATGATTCATTCCTATACAAAAAAGCCGTTTTCAATGTTATGCGACAACTGCATAAGTGAAATAAGGAATCTTAATCTAGAAATTCATCCATACTAGGAAGTAGTAACCTAAACAAGAAAATAGATTCAATAAGGACAGGAAACAATTCAGAAGGCCTAAGAAGAACTTAACGAGATACAAGGAGCCTTAGAAAATCAATCAGAGGATAATTACAGACAAATCACCTAAAAGCTTGAAGAGCACTTTCAGATTTTAAAGATGGGACTATTTCAGGCTCATTCATCTGCTAAGAATAAACTAACAGAGCTAATTTAAGCCTAAGAACTAGAATAAAACTAACAAAAAGACATTTTGCACTCTCAACTAGAAAAGGTTTAAAAATCACAAGCATAGTACGAGCATTTAATACAACTATAAGATACTGAGCTAGTAAAAAACTACCAATAAATTTTAGATCTCTCAAAAGAGTCCTAAAAGGCCTTACCCAAAATTAACCAAGATTCTATCAATATCGAAGTAAACCTAAACAAAGATTCAATTAGTGCAATAAGAGAACTAATAGGATCTTCATATATGCTAAATGTACAAGAAGAGGAAGTTTCTACCTGGCAATGTAGTAGATGCAGCAATTAAACTCCAGATGGTGCATTGCAATGCAAGTACTGTAGAAACTTCAGACCTTTGGAAACCTATCCTAATATTATACATGACCCAGCAAATGTTTCTCTGTAAGAAATAAGAGAACTAGAGTAACGAAGATAAATTGAATTAGAAATGATAAGTAAATTAGACTATCACACTGGCCCATAAGGTGTATGGTTTGTTATAAATGCAGATTGAATTACTGAGTGGAAAAGCTTTATTTTTA
>CAKKTI010000514.1:0-14423 GCA_920105805.1 Condylostoma magnum
ACTTAATTTCTAAGTAATCTATTACTAAAGAACGTATTATTATATCTTATCTTTTATACATTTAATTCCTTCTCAAGTCTTCTTATTTAATTTTTGATATTTACAAACTCATCTTCATCTCTTTTCTTACTCATAGTATCTTTTATTTAATCATTTAAGCTACAAAACAGGTCTTCGAGTTAACCTTTTAACCGTAGCTCTTGCTCAAATTTGAAATTATAAAGATCAATTTAACTGACTAAGTAATCCCTATCTTTTTATTCTTAATCCATAACAGAAATAATTATAAATAAAACCTTAAATTAACTATCAAGCAAACTTAAACTGTTGGAATCCTTCTCTACTTTGTATTGGCATTTGCTGAATATTCATAGGAATTAATACCATCATCTGTTGGCCATTATCCATCTGTAAAGTCATCGGTGTGAAAATCTGTGTTGTTTATACTGGGGCTGATTCTACTCTGAACTAATTTGGAGTTGGCTTTTAGGGATAATTGTTGTCTAATTACATTTGATTGCTACAATTGTTCTATATTGGGTAATGAGTCTGTTACATCTGTGGATAATTGTTCGGAGTTTGTGTTTGATATTATTAGTGACCTTGAGATATGTTCTGTTGATATGAGTTAAAATACATTTATTATAAAGCCCCATTATATTGGCTTTAGAATTTTTGGGGTTTAGGTGAAATTATATAGAGGGGTTAGATTTTTGTTTATAAATGTATCTAATTCAACTTATAGTCAAGTAACTTTATATATCAATAGCATACAATATTAATTATTATAATGCAGATAAATATTAGATAGAAGGATTAGGAAATAAGATTTCTAATATCAAATTATTTTATTAAAAGGTATATTAAGTATTCTATATATTATTTTAGTTACTGCTTATTATAACGAGAGAATGCTTTAGATTGTGTTTATCTAAATTAAAATTTTAGTAGAGATTTCTAGGGGTAAGCAATCTCAATATATCTAAACAAAATTGAAATAAAATAGCATCTTTTAATGAGTTTTATAATAGTTAAAAGTACTGATAAACAATTCCAGGAATGAAGGTCATTAAAACATCGAAATTAGATAAAAACACAGGTTTTCAGTTGTTTCTGAGTTAAAATAATTTGGTTAAAGTAAAAGTAAGGAAAAAAATAGCTAACAATAAAAAGGCTTCTTATAAAAACATGAAGCATAATTAATTCTATTTCATTTTAAAAGGGTTTATTACTATCAATAAGACAAAGTACTGTATATAATTTACTATTAAAAAGAATGAGCATAAATTTTTGAGTGAGTAGTAATCAGGATAAATAATACAACAACATAAGGCAATTTTTCTTATATATATCCAAATATTAAAGCATCTTTGCAGTCTTCTTGAAGTTTTCATATTGTAGTAAAGTTAATCAAATTTTTAATTTTACTCTGAATCCTACAAGTTATTATTCATCCAACACTTTTAGACAAATATTTTTATGAAAGCTCCTAAGTAAATAAAACCTAAGGATCATAAGATAATGGATAGTATATGATAATCTTAATTTTTCAAAAAATACTTAAAAATGAACTGTTAAACATTCATATAATTTTTGCTTAATTTTTTGCATTTTTTATCCTTAATAACATTTGTAAATCAATTTTTGAAGAATAAAGGCGATTAAGCAGAATTATAATCTAGCCTGCATTTACTAAAAAGTCTGCTAGTCTTAGAATCCATCATTGATAGTTATTCTCCAAATAAATGGTATAATATATTTCTAAATAGTTAGGAATAAAATCAGCATTAGTAAAATCAAATGCTTCAAAATAAGCTTATAAGTTTGTAGGTAAAGTTAAATCTACAAATTGTAACAGATTTATCATTTACATCATTTCAACTGATGATATTAATGAAGAAGGATCTACATTAGCATTTCCTAATGCAGATGTAATATTTACCAGCATAACTCCAATAACACTTCCTCCACAAGCATATCTTACATCCCACTTCATTTCAGTATAATCACTAATTCAACAGCATCCTATAGTAATATATAAAACGAATCTTCTTTTAGACTTTACTTTAACTTATTAACTATATTTGAAGTATTCTTTATTTCAATTTATACTTTATTATACTTATGAACACTACTCAAGGCAGTTAATCCAATATAAATCTTTAAAGCTCTTCTTCATTATACTAAGTTTTATACTTGAAAATCAGCTATTATATCTAAATATACTTTCTAACTGCTCTTCACCGTTTCATCAAAAGCCAATTCTAGAAAATAAGTATATTACTATAATCTTACATATTATAATTGTGCTTAAGTATAAAATTTATTGTATTAAAATATCACCTAAAATACACTAGGCTGAGTTTGGTGACTCTGCGAAACTCGTAAAAACTTAAAATGGATTGATAGTATTATTTAATATAGTAAAGGAAGTTTGTATGGATGTATCAATAGAAATTAAAAAATGAGATGAGTAATATAGATACTTATATAACCAGAAATAAAACCTCTCAGTTAAATTATATTTAACATTAATAATAAGTAGAATAAGAGTATGAGTGATATAATTTAAGTCGCTTATACTTTTAATTAGTATTATTAAGTAATAGAAAGTTTTATAAGAGGAATTAATATGTAAGAAAATAAACTTATCATAGGATAAAACTTAAAGGTAGAATGTAGCACCATATTATTTTTAACTTATTCACTATAGTATAAATAAATATTAACACAATTTAAATTAAGCTTTTAATATAATATATATAATATTGCACTTAATATCTTGTATTATAAGAACTTTTCCCTCTTAAAATGATAGAGAATAAGGTATAACAGATTAGCTCCTAGGAATTTAAACTTTTTCGCTACTAGTATTAGCTTCGATAATAAATCAAGATGTCTATTGTATCTTAAATTCAAATTTAAGCTCATAATTCTATAATATATAAACCAGACAATAAATCAAAATAAATTACTAATAGCAATGCGTTACATATCTTGTATTCTGATAAATATACTATATTCAAAATTTAATAAATATTTAATGGAAGTCACTATTAAAAATTTTACTAATTATCTATTGAGCGGATAAAGCTTTTAGTAAGTATGCTAGCGAAATAATATAAAATATAAAGGCTACGAAGCTAAAGAAATCTAAAAAACATTGAAAGCTACTATGTTATTTGATACTAACATAAAAGAACTTCTATAAAATCTTTAAAACTACAAAACTATAAAATTCCTTGAAAAGTTAGCCGAAATTTGTAAGCTATTTTAATTAAAAGCTTCATGCTTTGATATAATTAACTAGAAAATAAACGAATTACTAAAGAAAAATAAAATAAAAGTGTAGTATCTAAATTATTTAGATATTTTAGTAAAATGTCCCGAATAAGCTAAACGTATAGTGAGAAAATTAGATTAATAAAAACTATAAGATATTATATTAAATAGTTATGGTGAGATTTCATGGCAACTACTACTTATATAAACTAAATAAAACGCATAATATTAGATATAAAAGGTATCTGAGTGAATTACAAATGCTTTTAAATAAAACCATTAACGAAGTGTGTTAAAAGCTGTTGAATATCTTTAAATTTTACAAGAACAAATTTAATTATTATAAAAACGATTTAGTAGATGGTAATCCTCTATAAGATCTAATACAATTGGGATTTTAGATACTTACATTAATTCTGTTTGTATTTCCAACAGCGAAACCTTTGTAATTTCAGGAGGAGATAATGCATAGGTTATATAATGAGATTTAATCAACAAGCCTGATAATAAAATTATAGGGACTCACGAAAAGCCTGTATAGTCTATTAAAATATCAAATAATGAGTAGTTCATAATATCCGGAGGAGATGATAAGCTAATAAAATTATGAGACTTAGCAGACTCATAAAACAATAGAGTTATAGGAAGTCATAAATATTATGTACGTTCAATAGATATATCAAAGGATGATTAATTCATAGTGTCAGGAGGGTGGGATAAGTAAATTATACTATGAGACTTAAGTGATGGATCTAACAGTAGGTAAATTGGTTAACATTAAGGATCAGTACGCTCAGTTAGCATTTCTGCTGGTTTCAAATTTATTATATCCGGAGGCTAGGATTAAAAAGTTATTCTATGAGATTTAATAGACTAACAAAGAAATTCTATAATTGGAGAACACAAAAACTCGGTTAAATCTGTATGTATTTCCAAAAGTGAAAGATTTGTGGTATCAGGAGGTGAGGATAATTTAGTTAAATTGTGATATTTATAAGATTAAAGTAGTAGCTATACTGTTGGAAGCCATGATAATTGGGTAAGGACTGTGGATATATCGTAAAATGAGAACTTTATCATTTCTGGGGGATTTGATTGTGAATTAAAACTTTGAAGTTTGATTGATGCCTCGCTACACAGAACAATTGCTTCAAATGATCATATTATTGAGTCTGTATTCATTTCATCAGGCTCGTAATTTGTAGTCACTGGAGATGGAGCATTGCAGAATTAATCAGAAGAGTATAAAGTTGCATTGTGGGTAATTTAGTAATTTATAGCAAGTTGTTGTATAAAAAAATTATAGTAGGCTAGTATAATTCAAAGAGTTGATAGGGATGGGGTATACGTGCAGATAGATAAATGAAGTATGGCTAAAACCCTCTTTAATTAGTGAACAAGAAAACCCCTAAATTATATCTAATATAATATGATTATTTAAGTCATATAATTAGCATACATAAAACAATTTAATAGAGTTTTACTAACAAATATACCTATAAACCTCTTGATTATTTGGATCTCTATCAATAAATTCCCTTTCTAATAAATTTGATAGTCTATCTTTAATAAGTCGCTCTTTAGCTCTGAATCTTCCCGAAACCTGCTTAACTACTTCCTATACTAAATCATCATGATGTAATTACCTTCTTGCTTTCATAATTCTAATAATAGAAGCCTCAAGGAAATACTTTCTATCTTCTTCTACTAACTAAGGAACTTAATACTCAGGTTACTAGTCTTATATTATTATTTATCTAATTTTTATCCTGTACATCCTAGAACTAAAGTCATTATTTACCGATATCAGACTATTTGCCATTTCTTAGCTAGATTTGAATAAAACGTGTGCTTTTACTAACCCAAATAGCCCTCTTTACAAATCTTCATGAGTAATATTAAGTATCCTTTTAATATCTTCGAAACTTATAGTTTCTATTTAGTTAAAAAGCAATAAAACACACATTTGAATAGTTGACACTTTTAACTCATGTTTCTAATTGCCAATAAAGCTTCTAATATCAGCACTTCCAAGATCAGGCCTCCATTGTAAGTTTCTACCAGAGTATTTTCTTATATAATAACTTTTAAAATGCTCTGTTAGGAATAGGATTTCTTATGGTAGGATAATGCTACTTATCTATTCATTAGGCCAGCAGCCACTAGTCAGCACTTGTATTTTAAAATCAACGTTTGTATTAGGAGTTGAGTACTCTAGCATCTCGTCCTGCGACAACCGCATATCATTAATCATTGCCTCAAACTTTTACGTAAATTAATGCCCACATTCCGACTTTAACCGTAAAATCATACCTATTTCTGCATCTTCTCTATTAAATTAATTTTTCAACAGCCTATTAGCTAAGTCTCTTTTATAAAGAGTCTCGAATATATCTTTATCAGTGATAAATTTGAATATTGTCAAAATTTAGTCTAATCTTGCCTCAATTTCAGAGTCTTGCATTGACCTGACTTCCTTTCGTAGTAAATTATTAGTATGTCTTGCCAAGGCTATGGAAGTTTTGTTGTTTTCGTTCACAATAGCTTCAAAGCTTAGCTTGATAATAGTATCGAGTCTATTATTCTTTTCAAATGAGTGCATAAGGACTTGATTGACTTAGTAATACAACTATAAAAACTTATCAGTGGTTTACGTTGGTTTACTTGTGAAATCAGGGGACTGTATAATAATCCTGCCTTCAATTCTAATAAAGTTTGAAACAACATCTGCTAGTTCCTGAATTCCACCTTCAACCTACCCGAAAAGCCTATATGCTTTATTTAATTCCTCTAATTAATTATACCTCAGCATCCTTATAACCCCACTATCCATTTCAACGAGAGTTTTTAGGTTTCTTTATATAAGCTCCTCTAAAACAATGCTGCATACTTAATCCTTGCTGGAAAAATCTAAAAATGAGACCACTCGATCTGCTTCTTCCTGCCACCTGGCCTCAGATTTGTTTAGAAATTCAATACAGCTGTAACTATTGATCAGATTATCAGATTCACGTTGATAATACTGCTGGGTTGCAATAAGAAACTCCTTTTCAAATACTTCTTCATATACGTCTCTTTTGTCATTCCCAAGTTCAATTAGCATAGTAGAGGCATATTTGATATATCTTTTATCGAAAAGCATTCCTTCACGATCCTGCTGTATAAACTAAAGCATTAGTCTTGAGAGTCTTTTGGATATTTACGGAACTACATTTTCTTTGAATATGATAGTACCTTAACTGTAAATACTAGGAAGTTTTTTAGTTGTGACATAGTTTCTATCCATATACATGAAGATATCCTTTACCATATTCATTATAATTTTATAGTCTTTTCAAATTTACTCCAATCTTTATAGTAATTCCTCGTCAGATGTTAATTGCAGAATCTGGCATTTGTAGGTACATTGTCTTCTGAGCATTGATTACAACTCGCTATGAAGTAAATCACCGTATTTGTTTAGAACTAAAGTATAGACATAGCGGTACAATTCTTCAAAACTGAGTTGGAAACCTTCAAAGTTAAAAATTTTGTCAATGGCTGTGCTCAGCTTATCGAGTATAGACTAGGCTTAGTCTAATGAGATTTATTTAACTACATGAAGTCTGTTTTATAAGATTCTTCTCTCAGTTGATGGATTGTTTTTAGGTTACATTTTATTTAGTATAAATTATAAACATTATTAATTAACTTCCCTTAAAACACTGTTTTCCTTGAGTGTTGGGAGATGAGCAAGTGTCTTGGCTCTTACATGTCTAGGCTGGGCTGGTATAGAACAGCTACTTCTTCGTAGTAATAACCTAATGCCTCCTTGAGTGTGTTCACTTCTAGATGACAAAGCTTTGCGATCCTCACTGTAAGCCCTTTTAAGGTTTTATACAGTATACATGTTTGAGTGTATATCAGACCCCATTTTCTCCTTCATCATTATTTCTATGAAGTGGTAAGACATACTGTTTTTAGGTTTCACTGGATTAGAAATTTGTTTCTTTAGAAAAGGCCGAAGGAACTTTTAAAAGAATTCAGGGCCGTAGGACTTATGCTAGTTTTCACTTACTTAGGACTGGAATTTTGGAGTTGGGGATCTAAGTCTCAGATTTTACCTAATTGCACTGTTTTTGCTTCTTAATACGCCATTTACGAATGCACATTTGTTTCTATTCACTTTTTTATATTAATGCTGTAATTTCATAGCACTTCATTTGAATTTCTATTTTTTAATTTGATCTATTGATTCTGGCATAATGTCTCTGGAAATTGCTGGGTCTGATGTATGACAAGATTACACTTTCTTTATTCATAAGTTTTAACTATTATCCTCAATTATTATCAACTCTAATACAATTATTCTTTAATATCTGCTTTTCTCTATAGCTGAAATAATGTGCTTTGTTATATCCTGGCATAGTTCTAGTTTCAATCTGTCATCTATTGGCTATAAATTATCTTTACCTTTTAACTAATTAAGCCTTGTATCATAATTCTAGCCTGTAAAAGCAATTTAGTACAAGTAATTTGTTTACTTTTATAATTAGTTTCAACGGTAAATTTAAATCATTGTAACAAATTTTACTAATCGCTTATTTTCTAGTAAACTTTTAAGCCCTATATAATTAACAGTTTTAACTCTTTTACCAAGTTATATATAAAATCTAGAGGTGTATATATTGCTTTACAGCTTTACGGCAATTTCCTCCTATTTCACATAAAAATTAATTACTTCCTCAACGGTAATTAACTTTTTGATAGTCTTATCTAATTTACTTCGACCAATTCATAAATTTACCTCAGCACTTTTGAAGTAAATTGTTTCTACTATGTTCAACTGAGCCTTCTCTTTCTTTAAAATACTATAAACCCACTGCTATGATCTTAATACCATTTTTAAAATTTGTCAATATAGGGATCCTTCGAAAAGCTATCAATAGGCACTTTTAGCTAAAATGTAAAAATTAAAATATGAGAACTGCTCCTAGAAGTCCCTAAAGAAACACTAAAAACTTAACCTCAGAAAACTTTTTTACATGAAGTCAGTCTTAAAACAGCTCTCCTTAATTATCTCCTAGATTTTACTCACAAGCCAGACTTAAAGGTGAAATGTAAACAATGAGAACAATTAATCCATAGTATTAGACCTAAAATTAGTAGAAGGAGACTTATAAGCGTAAAATTTTTAATAATAATACAGAAAGCTAATAGTTTTAAAGGCCACAGCAAAGAAATTTTAATAATTATCGTAACAATTGCAGCCCTGATAATATTATAGCAAATACTCCTCCTAGATCTCCTATTCACACTCCTAGGAAGAATACTAA
This sequence comes from Condylostoma magnum, assembly GCA_920105805.1. Lineage (NCBI taxonomy): Eukaryota > Ciliophora > Heterotrichea > Heterotrichida > Condylostomatidae > Condylostoma > Condylostoma magnum. Next base: position 8,598 of record CAKKTI010000514.1, read on the forward strand.
GCTTACAAATTCACTTTATAAGGGTTTTGAATAGGTTGATATTATATCTGGTGTTTAAAAAGCAAACAGTTAAAATCAAATATAAGGAAGATAAGAGTAGATTGTTAAACAACCTTAGCTTAGATAAATAAGTAGAACTGATGGAAGGAAAAATTAGAGTAATTTATCTGCCTCTCCTACAGGTCTAGGAGCAAAATAGACTGATTAGTAAAGGGAAGGAATTAGTAGGTCCTACAAAAACAAATCTAATATATCAAGCTCACCTACAGGGTTAGGTAATAAATACCAAAAACCTCCTACAATATCCTTAAAGTATGATATACTACTTAAAACTGACTATATATCTGGCCCTGGAGGAGTTTCCCCTAAAATTTAACATTTTGAAAAACCTCTAAGAAAGTAAAATCCAATTGATTTTTTCAAATCTCAATGGAACATAGCAGGACAATTTAGATAAAATAACTATTAATCAACAGGATCATCTTCCTTAAGTCTTTGAGAAACTCCTTGAAACATATTTTCATCATTTTGCATGGGCTCCTCTACTTATACAGGTTCATCCGGCTCATGAACTCCCTGAAGCATCTTCCTCTCCTCTTCCTTTTATACAGGCCTCTTTTTCTATTTCTTCTTCTGAATCTTTTGATCTAAATAATCTAAGATTCTCTCCACTCTTTTATCAAGTTAATCAAATCTTTTGCTTTCCTTCTCAACTTTCGCATTCAGTTATTGAAAACTTTACATAAATTCTCCCTAGTTATTAACAATGTTCTTGTATATGTCAGTGAAAGCTCTTATAACAGGATGATTTTCAGGTAATTTTTAATTAGGTCCAGTTTCATTTATTGTAGGATCAAGTGTACCGTCAGATCTGATATAATTGCTGCTGATTTCATCTCTTTATACTTATTAAGCTAGTTCATAATTCCCAGCCTGTTCACAAGCTAAGATGGCTTTTAATTTGTCTATTAATTTCACAAGTTACACAACTCCAAACTTCGTTTACTTACGCCTTCTCAATATCACTTTACATATAATTTGTTTTCATAAAAGGGAATATCTAGATCTATGCATTGGCAATATTATATCTAGATTAAGCGTTTTATAATAATCTGCTCTTTCAGTTTTATCTTATAGTTTAATTAGATTAATCTCATAATTAAATTCGAGAAATTCTTTACTTAGTTGCTTTACTATGTTTTTATCTAGTAAATATACTTAAGAATTGGTTAAAGCTTTACACTGGAGTTGGTGTTCGTTATCAAAAATTGCAAAGTAAGGGTGTATTAGAGTCAAGGGACCTACTTCTTGAATAACTATTTCTTATGGGAAGTCACCTATTGGCTCTGTATTTTTAGGAATATCATTCATTTTGTTGGTAAAACCACAGATTCCTTTTTCATTTAAGATTGGAATTGTTTGAGGAAATGGCTTCAATGCTGCCAAATCTCTAATATCAAAATTGAATTACCTGAAGTCTTACAGTTTATTGATTTTCTTTAGAATCTTCGGAGCTGATTCTGCATGTTACATATGATAGTGTTTTTTAAGCATATAAAGATGCTTTTCATTTATAGTCATTGAAATTTCTAAGTACCCCTCTATAACTACATATATATAGCGTGATTTTGATCCAGGCCTGTATAAATAAGTGTTTCTTTTAAGATTTAGAGGCTTCATGAAGTATACTAGTTCCTTTATAACAGAATTAGGTAGTTATTTGAAATAAGAAACATTCATTAACTAGGCAATTATATCCTTCTTAAACTAATCCATATACTTAGAAGCATATTTTCTTAACTGGCTTTAGAAAGACGGTACTTTCTCAGCTATTATCTGAAAATTATCTACTGATAGTTCAGCTAGAGTGCAGTAGCCTGAAGAAATCACTGTAGCAGTTCTCGGTATATCGTATATCATAGCAATTTCTCCAAAATGTCCTCCAGATTCAATATACTTCATCCTATGAATCTTTTAATACACATCCACCACTAGAGGAAGGCAGCTTCCATTAACTACAAAGAACATCGACCGGCCAACTTACCCTTATATAACAATTTCTGACTCAGGCTTTTCAAACCTATTAAACAATCTGTGCATCAACTACTGAATAATTTTGCTATCTTTCCTTATAATAGGATTTTCAGATATCATAGTCTCGTATATAAACGAATTCACCTTAGTCTGCAAACTAGGAGAAAGGTAATTCTAAAACATTTCATATTCTCCTTGCATAGACAACGCTCCATGTATCTAAGTAAGGAAATTCAGTACATCATTTTAAATAACCTTGGGAAGCTTCATCTCACTCATAGTTGTAAGAGCCTTGTCTAGCATCTCTTAAAAAATAGTTTACCTTCTTCTTACATTAGCCATCAGTACAGCCATTTCTCCGAATAAAACTGCTGATATTAAAGCTCCAACTAAAATCAGAATTGAAGCAACTGCGGCTTAGAGCTCATCCCTCGGCCCTATTTCCCCACCCACTAACAGCCAAATTGAGTGGTAGAAGCTCACAAAGTAACGTCTTCATAATGTTTCGTCGTATAGGTCCGTAGCCTGGAACCCAAACTCAGGCACCGGAATCCACTCCTCGTCTTGTTTTACAATCATATACCAAAAACACCCGGTTAAATGCATCCATATAAGCAGGTACAACAAGAGTTAAAGTAGTTTTATAGTAGCTTTGGTTTCTTCTCTTGTACGAGTTTACCTTACTATCCTACCAAGCCGTAAAATTCTTATAAGCTTCAATAAATCAGAAAATCTGATAATATTAGCAGTTTCCTGATTACTTTCACTTTAAAACAGTAGGTAGATTTAATCAACTGGCAAACTTGCAAGTAAGTCAAATGTGAAATCATGTGATAAGTAATTTCTGGCAATTTTCCTAGTTATTACAACTTCTTCTCCCTTATTGTTTATATAGGAAGTTCTGAAGTTAAATATAATATCAACCATGAACATTACATCCGTGAAAACATTTAAAACTGTCAGCGCAGTATGATCCTCTATACTAAATGCGACGACTATTGGTATAAGAAAACAGTTATATATAGCCAGAAACATAGTAAATAAATCTCAGCGTATTCTGAACTAACGGGTTATTCTTATAAGGTTGGGATACCTCTAAGTCTTTTTGAAAAGTTCTGATTCTGGAATTTCTTCAGTTGGTATTGAATCTACAGTGATTTCAGTGTCATCTATAATATCATTGACTGATTTGAAGGAAAAGGACTTAATGGCCTTAAACTCAACGCTTTTTGCTTATTTTTACACTACATCCACTTCTTCCTTTGGATGCTCTGTAGAAATCCTGTCTATCATTTTTATTATAAATTATGTAGTAACAGAAAGAATATATTTAAAGAGGAATTTCAAAGGCGTAAGATTTAATGAAGCTAGGGCAATTTTTAAAATCAAAGAAAACGTTAAATAAGTGTTTTAGGATTATTAGAGGCGTTGAGAATGCTAAGTTTGCGTTGAAGCTTAAGGCTCTGGCATTTAATGCTCTAGGATATTGGAATTAGAAAAAGAAAGATGATGTTTCTGCTGTTAAGTTTTGAATTAAATCAGTTAGTATATAGGAAAAATTGCAGGTGTATCACAGAACAGTTGGAATTACTTATCTTAGTTTGTGTTATGTTTATTAGAAATGATAAAGATATAAGGAAGCTTTGTTACATGGAAATTCAGCTGTAAAGTTTTTACAAAAGAATTATAAGAATTTGATTATAGCATATGAGTACTTAGGGAATATTAGTAGTAAACTTAATAATCAATAGTAGTCTATGTATTATTATGACTAAGCATTAAAACTAGCTAATCTACATTTACCTGCTTAACACCCAATGCATTAAATGCTTATTAAAATGTTTAATAACAATAGAGTAATCTCATAATAGGTAATTAACTCGTAAAGAGTTAGTTTGAATAGAAATCTTTATAAGCACTCAAGAACTACCCCGAAGTCAGAAAGAAGGTATAAGTTACCTGTGTTAAATAAATAAAACATTCTAGTTAATAAAAGTTTGGATGGAATTAGACATTAATAAGCTTAGACGAGAAAAGTAATAAGAAAGCATTTACAACCCTTATCATAAAAAATGATTAAGAAATAATATGTAAATAGTAATTTTAGTGATAAAAGCGTTATTATTATACAGAAATGATGAAGAGGTTATGCTGCAAGAAAGAAGTATAAAGCATTAAAGAACACTAAACGATAAGCTGCTCATTAAAAAGCAATAAAAGCTTTAAATAAATTGTCTAAGTTTTAATAGTAAGTAAAACCCTTCAAGCTGTAATAAGTTAGATAAGTAACTTCGCTAAAAAATAAATAGATTATAGATTTAAGGCTAAAGAAAATCAATATGAATAAAAATGTGGCCATATACAACATTTAGGCATAGATAAAAGGTTTTTACTAAAGAAGTAAATTTAATTAAATAAAACAATCTATTATCAAAATTCAATCATACTGGAGAATGTATTCTACTTGACAATTATTTGATCTAGTTAAATCAGCAGTGTCCTTAATTCAAGCTTATTGGAGATTTTATAAACAGCGTAAAAATAATTAATGTCTTTTAAAACAAAATGCAAAATACCCTTTAATAAAATGATTAATATATAGCACATTTGCAACAAGATGAGTTTTTACTCTTTTTATTGGGACTAATCTTTTAAGGAGTATCACTGCTGTAAGATGAAATGCTGTCATCAATAGCTAAAGGCATTGGAATAATCTTTTATCTCTCATATGTAGTCTAAGTTCTAAAATGACTCTTTCTTCCAATATGCTCTAAATGGGTTCTACTTCTACCTTTGTGGAGTCTGCTTGTAGGCTCCTAATTTAAACGAAGATCAATACTGTCCTCCTTTTCCTTCAAAACCCTATAAACAACAGCTCCTCTCATACAAAAAATGTCAAAGATTATATAACAATTCCAATACCCAAAACATCCAATTCCCCTCCTTAAAAACGTAAACATTACTTTAATAATCCCCCTAAAAAACCAAAATGGATTCCTCCGATTTAAATCAAGACAACATGTACTCAGACAACGACGAAGGATCTGAACTTTGCTGGGTCTAATGATTTTGTTCAATAGAAGGCCACGAGTTTTTTGCAGAAATTGACCAGGAATACCTAGAAGACCAATTCAATTTATTTGGATTAAAATCAAAAGTTCCGCGCTTTCGCCAGGCTTACAATATGATAATGAGCTCTGAGAACCCAGACGAGGAAGACTTATAAAACGAGAAATTTTTAGAAATATACCAAGATGCCACTGATCTATACGGTCTATTACACGCTCGATATATCTTAACTCCCCGAGGCTTGGCAGTAATGCGAGAGAAGTACCTATCAGGAGTTTTCGGGGTCTGCCCCAGAATGATGTGCGAAAGGCATAAAGTACTGCCTATTGCAGTGTCAGATGAGGTAAAGACGTCAAGAGTGAAGGTTTATTGCCCGAAATGTAAGGAAGTGTATGTACCTAAGTATAAGACCTCGGATGTAGATGGGGCTTACTTCGGAGTTTCTTTTCCTCATATATTATTACAGACTTACCCTGATCTAGTGGTATATGGAGAGTACAAGAAGTATGCGCCAAAGGTGTTTGGGTTTAAGTTGTTCAAGGAGGTAGGGAGTAAGTTTGAGGGAAAGGAGGTTGAGCTTGAGGATAATTAGTAGGTATTTTAAATTGGAGTTTTTGGGAAGGTGGTTATAAAATGTCTGGGTAGGTGGAGGATGGTATAATGAAATCAGAGGAAGATCTAGGAGTGTTGAAGAAGGATTTGATGAATAGTTCGGATTAAATG
>CAKKTI010000516.1:0-14348 GCA_920105805.1 Condylostoma magnum
GGCAATGATTAACGCTTAAGGTTATCTAAGTTACTTACGAATATTTAGAAGTTTCCTTTAATTCTAGAATTTCGTCCTATAATCTCTACAAGCATTTTTATAAAATTATTTGTTTATTCATCTATGTTATACTAAATTATGTTTGTATGTACATAGAATTGTTATACTGATATAGCTTGTAAATTATATAATAATTTTAAAGATATTGGATCACTGAGATAGAAGTCTGTAAAACTTAAAGTCTCATTTATCTACGCAAGCAGAATAATATCACACTAACTCATTAAATAGAGATAATACGATTCTATCTAACTCTTAGATTCTTATGCAGTATTGCATTTAAATTTAAAATTTCAAGTATATCCCTTATTCTTAATTTTAGTTTAATTTCTATTCATTAAAATGTTAGTAGTTCTCCTTGCTACAGCTTCTCTCGGTCAATTTTAACCTTCCTAAACCTGCCAAAGCTTTGAGCAACAATACAAAGCAACCTAGTGAGAATAAGATTGATCTCCCTCAACTGTTTAAATAAGCTTTGATAGTTAAGGTTTCCCCATTTGTGATCATAGTGCTAAAGTTGAATTTAATTCAAAGTCCTACTTACAAGAGACAACTTATATGTACTTTTAGTCATGGGGAATTGATAATTAGTAGAAATACATAACCTTTGGACTAGATATGAAGAAAACAAAAGCCACTGAGTAAGGAAATTAGGGCTTTAAATGTATTAGAACTACTCATATTCATACAATCGAGGGGACTTTCGGGCCTTTAGAAATTCACATTGAATAAATAGTTTAAGACTCGCTATTAAATGGCTAAACATCATATCAGATAAGAAAATTTGAGCCATCCTCTTTAATTAATTCTATATTCAATCAAAATTTGAAAAAGATCTCAATAAATTTAGATATTTTGTAAGATTTGAACGCCTACGATTATATTCAAGTCTTTATTCCTAGCAGCTGAAATATACAAGAGATTTCAAATATACAAGTAAGCTTTAATTTCCCAGATTCTAGTCGACTAATCAAAAATATTTCTTTTGAGATTATTACTGAATTTGAATAGCCTTATATGCTAATTCACTGGCTTACTGGTAATATTAGCCTTCAAGAAGCGTTAATATATAGCTAGAATCCTTAGATTTTAATAGATATTGAGTAAGCAAGTGTTTATTCCACCTCTAACTAGGATATCACTAAAGTATGAATTCGGAGAGGTGTTTCTCATGAAATTATTGTAGAGTACTAAACAGATTAATTAGAAATACTTCATGAAAGTAACGATGACTAAGTAGTTATTAAATAAATAGAAGAAAACGTGTTAGTAGAGAACCAATTACTGTATGCTTAGCTCTAATTTAAAGTTCTAAATTGGTAAAGTGAAGATCAAAAATCAATAAGTATATTCTATCAATACCCATCAATTGATTAATTCCTTTATGAGTCTTATGATTACTCTAATTGTAAGGTAAACGAAGTGAATGTAACATACTAAACTTGCGTTATTGGTTATGACTCATAACAATTATAATCTATAACTATCTATTTTGATTCAACTCATCTAGATATATAGGATTATATATACATTGATATTCAGCTTTTGTGGAGTACTGACCGTTGAGTTTCCTTTTACAAGATAAGTGGTAGTTGAGTATCACCAATTGCTAATATTTACTATAATGTGCTAGAAAATTAAGATTTTTAAGCCTAAATTAGCTTTACAGATGATTTAAATTAAATAGCACCTTAGGACTATCAAATAGGAGAATTATTCACTTACATAGCTTTTAGATACTAATTTAGCACTGAAATCAGTAGTATAAGTTAAATTAAAGTTGCTTTACCACTAAGCTCTTAATAAAACGAGTTTTTAAAGATTCACAAGCCACAGTAGTTAGAATTTAGTAACTTTAAGCTTCTTAATACAGACGAAGTGCCTTCAATAGGAGCAGCTTAATGGAATAGTGTAGATCTCACCTAACCTACTATAACTATTGCTCTTTCTTCTGCTTAAAACATTCAATATGGCTTGTTAGTACTGAGATAGAAACATAATGGAAAATTTTAGCTACCTAAAGTAAGCACAAATTATCAGGTATACAACCAATGCTAATTATAAGTCGAATCTCAGTAAACTTTATACGCCTATAGCTTATACTCTATAATAGACTAAGAATACTAAGACTTAAAAGTTACCAACTACGGAAATAAAACTATTTAAATAAGCTTTGATCCCTCGAAATTAGTACTAGATTTTAATAGTAGTCTTAGTATTTACTATGTAGGACTTGATCCATTAATGATCTAAGATAATGCTGTAGAGGTAATTGTTGATTAAGCTAATCAAAATGGGAAAATGATTAAAATAGGCTATAATCAAGCTGTGTTACCTAATTATCCATTTTAATAATATACAACATTTACCCTCTTTTTTCCTTGTGAATTTTGACTTACTTAAGCTTTTCTAAGAATCAGATTTGGTTACTATAATAAAATACCAGGATAATAACAATTCTTTTCAGTTTATAGGACAGAAGTGCTGGTGGATTATAACCAATAACTATTCCAATTAGAAGATTAGACCCATGATCCTTTGTAAGTTTCCTAGGGTTTTATTAATAGCTATAATTCAGTATCACTAGGAGCTTACTTTGAATGATCTAATGAGGAATAATACCTTGTATTTATAGGTATTAACACATTTTCTATAGAAGAAGCTAAAGTTTAAATGATTGATGCAAGCAATTTCAGTACTTTTGATGCTTAATTTGTAGGATCCATCGTATCTTTAGAAAGCACTCAACGGTTGATAGTAAAAGCAACACTACAGAATGATAGTTATTTTGAATTATAAGGTTTATATGCTACTGCATTGCATAGTGGCTCTTATGATTAAATGTACTTAAGCAACTAGTATAAAGAGTTTGAGATGATATACCATGTAGAGGTAGATTTTGATGTGACTGTTTAAAAACTAAGCTTGCTATAGTATAATATACAGTCTAATATTTTCCCAACTGCGTAATATAATCTTACTTTCAACTTTGAAATTCCAAAAGATTCCTATATAATAATGTCAAATGAAGATAGCTGAAAAATAGAGCAACCTAATGAGTACTTTATTCCCTATAACGAGAACTACTATATTTCTGTTTAAGACATATAAAAAGGCATACAGGTGAAAGTAACACCTGAATCTGTTAGGTCCCACAGGTAGGAAAATGAAGAATGTTAGTTTATTATGGAAATATGACACTAAAATTACTTAAATAACTCAAAGATCACTTTTGAATGTGAAAATTCTAAGTTATAAAGTGATATTATAGACAATTACAAAATCAATCTATTCCCTTAAGCGGAATTTAAAGGTTTTATGGATTTATAGATTCAAATTAATCTTAAAAGTGATATAAGTTTATAAAATCTATACTTTAGATTAGAATGAACAGAGGATTATTGATTTGAGTAAGATGTTTTGCCTTTTGCTAATTTTGATTTTAAGTACTAAGACTCATTTAACTAGAAGTATTTTGATATATATGCAAATCAACACTTAGCATAATAGAAGAATATTGAAATAGTCTATTACAATTTATTAGATTGGCAACTTAATATGCAAGGCTGGATTGAAGATATTGTATTTTAAATAAGACATTCTTAAAGCGGAGCTATTATAACTGAGATTCCTTTATCTTAGATCTAAAATAATCCGCAGATCGATAATCAAATAAACCTAAGCATTGATATAGCCTATCCAAATATATTGCACATAGCAATACAGCTTTAAAACTAAAGTATTTTGCATCAAGGAGATAAAATATATGTTAAGTTCCATAATGATTAGAGTAAACAATTTTTCTTCAATAACTTAATGTATGTACAGCCAGATATAAAAGGTAGTTGTAAATTGACAGAGCAGCTTATGAAATCATATAGTCCAAATACGAGTTATAGCTTATTTCAATTTGGATAGTACTTATTAATAAGTTTTGACAAAAACGTAGCACTAAGTAATACTAAAGTATTCAATATTGAAATCAAAAGTTCACTACACAACTGGAAGTTTTAATATCCTTCAACTTTTTATGCATTTTGAATAAGTAAAGATTCATAACAGATAAGCTACTCTAGTATAAACAAGCAAATTAACTTGACTTTTTAAGGCTATATAAAAATCATATCAATTTCTTAAGAATCTAACAATAACTACTATGGAACTAGTGATTTCATTATTCAATTTTAGATTTTTGAGCAATAATCATTAGGTGAAGCGTAGATAATTGTAGCATTTCCTTCAAGCATAAATTTAACTAGTAAAAGAGGCTATGGCTTCTCAAAGATAAAAACCTGTTAAATTCTAAGCAAGGATATTAATACTGAATAATCCTTCTAAATTTTAGATATTCAAGCCGATGACTGCAGGTTTGAAGAATAGTAAGTCATTTTATTTATAAAATAAGTAAATATAGATACACAGAATAAGATAATAGCTATAAGAATCAGAAATTAGCCTAACGATTTTAACATCTACCAAAAATCAGAGGATACTTAAGTCATAAAAGGAATTAGAGATCAATAAGCTGCATATATCGCTAATGGCATTGATATATAAATATTCAATTAAGACTCAACTATATTAACCTCTCAGGCCAATACAAACAATTCAGTTTTACTATTTACAAAAGAAGAGCATTAAAGTGAATGTAAAGTTAAAAATTGTGCCACATGTGAATACTTACTAGGATATAAATGTAAAGTATGTAATGATGGATTCACACTATTACCAGATTAAACTGTATGCGAAGAATTTAGTTGCAATGACAACTCATAATTCGAGTCAAATCAAAGTTAATGTAAAATCAAAAAGTAAATTATTGTTAATTATGATATAACAAATTACTTAGAACCTCATGAGAGTTAAATAAATGATAACTCATAGAAAACTATAAGAAATGGCTTTAAATTCAATGATAGTGCTAGAATAGACTTTAAAGTAAGTAAGTATGTAATGGAATGAAGTTATTCGATTTATTTTAAATAAGACTAGTCCTAAAATCGCTTTATTTTATTCTATGACTGAATTTCTCATTCATACGTAGAACTTTATTAAGGCTAGTTCAAATTTATTGATTAGTTTTACAATAATACCATTTAAGTAGATTTTAAGTCCCTTGAATGGCAAAAAATTACTGTAAATTTAAGTGGGGATTTACTATCAAATAATATCCAACTTTTTATTAACAATCAATATGCTAATTAAGTCTCAAATGGCGGAGGCCTTTATCTTAGATTCTTAGAATGAATTACCCTAGGAGTTTATTTCAACGGATATATACTAGGATTGCAGATCAACTCACACAGTGTTTCTCAGCTCTAAATTTTAGAAATACAAAAGTTTTTGCCAGGAATTCCTCAAATATGCTAAAACAATTATTACCAGCATCATGATAAATGCTTTCCATGCTAAATTAGTTGCTAAGGTGGATGTATTCACCCCTAAAATTGCAGTAAAAATTTTGATCCTCTTTGCTAACATTATAGCTCACCTTATATTTGCCTGCCTAATGGTTGTAAAGATTATAGCGAGTTTGCAGATGGAAAGTGTCAGTGTACATAAAATGCTATTTTTGATTTCTAATCATCAGCATGCAAATGTAATAGAAACGCAATATAAGAAAATGGAAAGTGTAATGTATACAGCCGGTACATGATGCAGGAAGACTTGGTATATTCAATCGAATTTTTGCAGTTTTAGTTCGGGTTTACTATATACTTTGAAAAGGAGTTAATCATAGTTAATAAGTGTGAAGACTTATTGTTATACTAAACCTTATAAAAGCTAGGAGATAATCCTACTTGTAAGTTTAGAAATAGATAAGAATTGGTAATAGTGCTAGGTTTTGGAGCTAATTTTAAAGATGATTAATTAGATTTTAATCCCTCGAATATGGTTCTATTTAGACAAGGATAAGTAAGGAAAAATCCAGCTGAATAACTGAGAATTATGATAGATTTAACCAAAATGCCTTAATTTGAAATTTATCCTATTATAAAAGCTCCTTTGTAATTCAATATCTCCTGTGTATAGGAGAATATACTAAAAATTTCAGCTTATGAGTCTGCAGGATTTTGGCTAAAATACTATTGAAAGGTAGTATCAAATAATATAAAATGATAAGAAAAATAAAGAATTGAACAGTTATAGTCCCCGGAAATATCAATTAGCTAGAACAATTTATACATGGGAGAACTTGTTCTAAATTTAAAGATAGAAAACGGAGTTTAAGAATCTTTACAATAAATTGTAATTATAATTGGCTAAGAGTTATAACTAAGCTTAGTCGATTAAAAACTAAATCACTCAATATAAGTATTCGATCACACTAAAATAATAATAAAAAAGCCATTTTCATGCAATCAAAGCTCAGAGCTCTTTTACAAATGAAGTTTACTCTAAAACCCAGATAACAAATTCCAATAAAACTGACTTAACAATCGCTTAATAGAAATCCCTAAATTTAGTTTACAGCCGGGTGCTATATACAGAGTTAAACTCTTATTAGTTTAAGACAACATAGAAAGTAATAGTATCATCTTCTCAATTAGAGTTCTAGCCCCTTAATTAATACCAATTTTAAATAAGCCATCGTAAGATATTTGCCAAAATTTCGATTTTTATCTATCAGGCTCAAATTCATATGATCCGACTTAACAAAAAACCGACTTAAATACAATAGAGTTCTTTTGAGACTGCAGGGTTGAGTAAGAAAGCTGCTTATCTGAAATAAGCTAAACTAATCCCGATTCAATTGTTATATCAAACTTATTTTTATCGGATGGATTTGAGTTTGAGATATAATTAAGCATAAGACCTAAGGATAGAAGTGATAATAGGCCTCCTAGTTAAATCTCCGCTAAATTCAGATCTTTGTAGTGTAGTTAAGCTAGAATCACTGAGGCTTTATTTGATTTAGAAAAGGTAAATCCTAGTAAACCCTATAAAAAGCAAGTGATATCTTTCTTTCCTAATGGTTTAAATTTTGGGGAAGATATTCAATATAAGTGGGTTAAATTGAAAGGGCCAAGCTTAAAAATTGAGCATGAGAACTTGCCTTACCTATATGTAAAACCTTACCAGTTTTAGGAAAATGAAGAATATCAATTCAGGTTAGAAATAAAAAATAGTTAAAATGAAACCCTTACTGCTCAGTTTCATATTGCAGTGAGTTAAAAGCCTATTATAGGATCTTTGATTTTAAGCTCAAATTCTGGTTAGGAAATGCAAATGATCTAGGCTTATTTGGTGAATTATTAGAATGATAGTCTGAATGAGTAATTAAGAGTTTCTTTTGGATTAAGGCTGAAAGACACAAATCTTACATTTTGGATAGATACAATTGATATTGATGGAACTAATATTATCTTATTCAAGGACCTCAGAATAGTAATTGGAAAGATTTGCAATTAAGATAATTATTGTAATATTATTGAAGACTTTGTATTAGTTGAAAATATTGAGTGGTCTGATGATGAAAATTTATAAAAGATTTATGATGATGGAGTTAGCAACTAAGATATTGATAGTTTAATGTTCATTCTGGCATTTTCTAAGACTTATACTGTCTAGCAAGACTTTGGATCGAGGATGTTAGCTGATATAAATAGTGTAATGCAAGATTTGCAAAATATTAACTCTGATACTATAAGATCTGTAATAACATGTACAGTTTCAATATTACCCTATGTAAATGCAAGTGATTTTGAGAATATAGAAAATATACTGGATTTTGCAAGTAATTCAATACAAGTAAATGAAATCGATGATGAATACTTAATAGAGGATATCATAACCTTCTACACGGCTATACTGAAATAATTGTACTTATTTGACTACTAAATTGATATTTTGGCCTAACATATAATATAAATAGGAGATTTATTACTATAATAACAATTTGTAGATAATTAAGCAAAAAGCTTCTAAAATATATACAGTCTAATAGAAAAATTCGATAGTGAAAATGACAGTGAAATTTTAGAGAAATCAGAAAAACCAAATATTAATAAATTCGAGCTGTAAATTGAGAATAGACATCTGATTCAACATTACATAGAATAGTCTGGCACTTATTATTCAAGATCAATGCTAAATAAGTTGGGAAGTTTGAATGTAATAACAGGTAAAATAGCCTAACAAGCTGATAATAAAAATCCTGTTGAAGTAATAACAAAAGTTAAAAGATAAGGTTAAAATAGAGGACTGAGATTTAATCAGGAGAGCTTCGCTTGCTACAGTTTAAGTATTAATAGTAAGTGCGAAGTACTAAGGGTAGAGTAAGATGATATTATTGTTAAGTCAGATAGTAATTCTGGAGTTATTATAAAGGGAGATTTTATGAAGGATTCATTCTTAACTAAATCGATTCAATATAAGGAAGAAAATGATTCTGACTGTGTTACAGGGCTTTATTTATTATTCACTGTTTTACCTATGTTGATGTTGATTTGGATTATTCTACTCACGTATCTATTTTTAAATAGAAATAAGGAAATTTGATAGGAAATATAAAGTAATGCAAATAGACCAATTAGTATCACTTATGCATAATTTAAAAGTAAACTTGTATTTGTTATATTAACGAATATAATGATTCAAATTTCATCCTTATCATTTGTATAGAGTGACACTATTTTAAAAAGCTCTTATGATCCTTCATATGCCATCATCTCTTTGCATAATATAAGAGAGCTGATTTTACCTATTATTTCGATCCTTCCAATGTAAATTGCACTGATAAAAATAATTATTGACAAAATTGTAAAGAGTTAAATGAAACCACAAACTTTTATTGGCTTTATTACTGTATGGGTTTTCTTGCCTGCAGTTTTATATTGAAAAATGTAAGATTTGAACTGTGAAATCATATTCATTTACTTGTTTTAATTATCGTTAGGATGTATTCAAAGTGTTATTGTAACTCTCACTCTTATCAAGATATACTTGTGTAAAAGAAAATTTAGTTAGTAAGATATAATAAAGAGAATATATCTTTAGTTCTTTTGTTATTTAATGAACTATATATTCACTTTTGTATGTTAGCTTAATATCTTAAATTATTGTGTTATATTTGAATGTAAAGTAGATCTGACTATTTTAATTAAAGTATCACTAGCCTATATTTGTATGTAGATACCTAAAATGCATTTTAAATGAATTACAAAAGCATAATTTTGGTCCATATTACCAAATAATCTAACTTTAACATAAATTAATCTATAAATGCAATTCTTAAAATAACAAATTTTAACTTTACCACCTATAAAACTATTAAAATAATCTTACTAAACAATATATTTTCTACTACAACAATTAAACTTTTAATACATCACTACTAAACTATATCTTCCATAAAGAAATCTCATGCAACCCTTCTGTAATCTGTCCATCTCCTTCCCCTGAGATCATGAAACGCTAATTATTCGATATAAACACACATCAGACATAATTATTATGATATCCCACAATATAATTCTTTTCCTAATTATCCAAAGATCAAATTCTAACGGTCAAATCTGAGCTCCCTGACGCTATAAATAGTTCACTTTTAGATATACATACAGATAATACTTAACCATAATGTTCTCCAATAGTTCTATTCCTCCTACTGTCATTGAGATCTCAAAGTCTGATTGTATTATCATGTCCACCAGATATAACAAATGTTTCACTTTGTGCAATGTCTAAAGAATTCACCTAGGAGTTATGATTTCCAATAATCCTACTCAAACTTTCATCCTCTAAATTTCACAGTCTTACACTATTATCAGAGCTTCCAGATACAACAAATCTCATACTCCTTGAAATCTTAACTTATCTGACAGAATCTAAGTGAACTCCTAGTATCTTTCTCTTTGTCATATGAAAATCTTCCAAATTTCAAAGTATTATAGACTTATCAGCACTACCAGATACTATAAACTTTTCATTATTGGAAATATCAACGGAATATACTTAATTTTAGTGCTCACCAATGATTCTGTTATTCTATCTGTTCTGTATATCTCACAGCATTACTTTTTTATCTGTTCCACCAGAAACAATATAGCTATCAGATTTAGAAATACAAATAGAATAAACTCTTCCATCATGGTGACCAATATCTATTGCTTTCGTAGGACTTAATAAATTTCATAATTTTATGCTGGAGTCAATACTACCTGATACCACAAACTACTAATTGTTTGAAATTTACACAGAGCGAATGTCATTTTAGTGGTATCCTATTGCACCTTCTTGTAAATTTATGATTTCATCAAAAGATAGATTATATTTCTTCTAATTTAGTTCTAGTTGTCTGATCAAATAATGTATTAGTTCAAAACTCTTTTATAATGCTAGTATTGGATTTCTTTTGGAAGCTAATTTGAGTCAATTCATCGCTCTGCTTAGGAGTTTTTTAGGATCAGAAATAAGGAAAATTAATTATCATGAAATTTCTCCACAGCCTTCAAGTGCTAAGTCTGAAAAGATTTGATTATTTGATATTAGAGTTTGGACTATAAGTTATGCCAAGTGCTTATCTTTAACTAGTCTGTCTAAAATTTTGAAGTGTTTGATTTTAATCGTATGTTATTTCAGAAAATTATGAATAAATGAATCTATTTATTCCCTGCTTCTATCTTTAATAGTAAATAGTATTTAAGCTTGGTCAATTTATTCTAATATCCTTTCTGAAGAAAACTCTTTTGTATTCTATACTAGTATATTTAATTCATGGGAACTGAGATACTATCCTTTGATGTATGTTTTCATGTCCTTTCAATGTATATGATTGTTTAAACGTTTTTGAATTTAACTTATATCATGTCCGGCTAAAAAAAGGTGTTTTATCTATTAAATCTACTCTGTCGTAAGTTTATAATTCATTTATATTTATAAAATTTACATAAGCATTAAACCTATGATAGAAGTATATTCCTAGAAGCCAGCTTTAATATACTAACTTTCTCAAATTAATCTATAGAATGCAAAGTTTAATAATAACTTTTAAAAAACTTTGATTTGAAAGATATCTTTTACCAAAACTTTAAAACAAATAAAAACCAAAATCATTATACATTAGTAATATCCTTGAAAGGTGTAAACTCTGCAGTTTTGAAATTTCTGAACTTAATTTAATTAGTCTTTGCCCTTTTTTGGGATCTAATCAGCTTTTTGTAGTTTTCTGAAGTATTTTTGTATATTTTCCTAAATCCATCTCTTCTTTCGACTAAAATACTAGAAACACTCTTATGAATCTTTCTTTATTCCAAAACTTAAGTGGTTTAAATCAGAAATTGTTACAGATCTCCTTATATTTCCTATAAAATAGGAACAACTGGAGTGCAGTTTAATATCTCCCTAAAATTATCTAGGGTGATTTCGTAATTCAAATTAACTTCAACTTCAGTCTAGCAAAGCACTAATGGAGCCATTTCTCTAACCTACATTATTTTATTATACCCCCTTTAATTAGAGACGTTTAAATCTGAGCTGGGGTGATTAGATTATACAGACAACATGAGAAAGTTTAAACTAATTAACAGGAAACAACTGTAGTACTATCATAAAACTTTGTATAAACAACAGTCAAATAAAAGCTTGCATATTTAAGCACTACTAATTAAATTCCATGCATTACAGATTCTATAGTAGTATTAATACATAAACTTTTTTATAAAATGTCTGAGATTGAGTAGGTCACAGATTTTCTATATAAAATAAGTGATTAAATCGCTCAGGTTGCAGAATCTTCAATGAAAAAAGTAGCAATTAAATCTTACAAATGCGCTGCATCGTGTTATAAATAGCCTACTCCAATCGAGGAATGTAAGAAATGCACTGATTCATGTTATACAGAAATGAATTAAGTGTAAGAGAATATTCAAACTAGGATAGATTAAATTGAGTCACAGATTTAAAATTGTATGCAAGCCTGCGGGTTTAACTACACAAAAGGGGGAGATAATGAGCTTGTAAGGTGCATCAACTAATGTTCGTCTTAAGCTTAGCAGCATTGCAACGATTTTCAGTTCAGTTGCTTTCAGATGACTGAAAATTTTAGGAAATAGATTAATAATTATTAAATGTATCTACTGCTGTTATAAATTGATTAAAAGTGTCTTGGGAAAAATAAGATACTAATATCAAACTTGATATAATACTATAACAAAGTTTCAATACACATCTATATTAAAAATTGTGAATCTTTATCGTAGCTGGAATAATTAATTACAACTCCAATATTTATGCATTATTTCGTTATAATCTCAATTAAACTATCTTAGATATAGCATAATACACTTTTCTTGGCAATATAGAGATAATACTTACAACTAAATACAGCATATACTAAGAAGACAAAAGTAAAAAACGATGTTTTGCAGGATGTATATAAATTGCATAAAATACAAGCATAATGTAAACAGCATTCTCATCTGCCAATCGTACAAAAAGTTATAGATTAAACAATTAAATTCTTTCAAATTATTAAATTTCTTAGATATAATAAATGGGGTGCTGCCAAAGTAATTCTGCTAACACGAATCTTCCGGAAATTGTCAGCTTAAGCCATTAATCAAGCTAATAAATTGAAAGAGATCAGCAATAAGATTCTCCTCCTAATAATTAAGATGATTCTTAGTAATAAATACAGCAGGCAGTATAGTAGCCAGCACGGCGTAGAAGACACAAGAAAAAGGTTTCAAGAAAGCAAAGTTAAGATAATAACAAAAGAAGTAATAGAAATGCTACTTAAAAAAGTGTAATCCAAGTAAAATAAGAGAGTGCTTTAATTCGATACACATATGTTAATAAAATAGATGAAGATGTTAATTTTGTTGTGTATGATTCAATCGAGAAGGCAACTAATATATCCAGATATATAAAGGTTATACATAAGGCGAGAATCCCTGCAGCTGGAGTATCAGAGATTCTAGTAAGGGCTCAGAGTTTTAGTTAATTAGACCATCCTTATCTCATCAGACTTTTTGATATAATGGAAACAAGTGATACTATATGACTAGTATACGAGAAGTGTGGAGGTTTGTAATTATTTGATAAAATACTAAGCTTTGGAAATTTCAGTGAAAAGAGAGTTTCTAAGTACATGTGATGCATTTTAAGAGCAATGGAGTATTGCCATACAAGCGAAATAGTACATGGCAACTTAGTACCGGATAATATAATTTTCTCAACAAATCAGCCCAATTCACCCTTTAAGATTGGAGGATTTGATGATATTTGTTTAGAGTAATACAAAAAGTCCAATGGAATGGTATAAAGTGTAAATATTTTCTCAGGGCCTGAGGGTCTTCAGGGATAAAATCAAACAAAATCAGATGTATGAAGCTGTGGAGTTCTTATGTATGTCCTTTTGAGTGGAAATCCTCCTTTTGAAGGCTAAAATTACTAGTAATTATGGGAATAAATAATGTACAAGCCAGTAAGATTTCAAGACTAGATTTGGAATCATATAACACAAGACGCCAAAAGAATTATACAGAATATGATGGAAAAGGATCCTAATGAAAGACCTAGTATGACTTAGCTTTTACAGATGAAATGATTTAATCAATAAGAAGACAGTTCAGATTAGAATTTGCATATGAAATCTCTTGCTAACTTGCGTAAGTTTAGGAATTTCACTTAATTTTAGAAGTAAATACTTGAACTAATAGTATCAAATATATGCGCGGAGGAGGAGATTTCTAAAATTAGAGATTTATTCGTGTAATTAGATAAGAACGGAGATGGGCATTTGTCTGTGTAAGAAATAGAGCAATGCCACAAAACATTGTAAACAAGTTAAATAAGCATCCATGATATTTTGCATAATTTAACATTGAATAATCAAGATACAATATCATATACCGAGTTTATAGCTGCTGCTACTAATTGAACTTAAAGCTTAAATAGGAATAAAATAACTAAAGCATTTTAGAAGATTGATGTAGATGGGAACGGGAAAATAACACCGGATGAGCTTAAGGTTTTCTTGGGACCTCTAGACAGCCCGCAGATTGAAAAGATTATACAAGAGGCAGATATGAATAGAGATGGAGAGATAGATTTTGAAGAGTTTACAGCACTGATTCTCAATGCAATAAATAAGTAAAATGGATAATTATTTTTGAGGCTTTTAATCATTATGACTATGCAGGAACATTTTATAGGTTTTATATGAGCAATTATCCACTTATGGAAATGTTATATACAAATAAAATTTGAATTAAATTTATGCTTAGGAATAAGTAGATCTAAAATGACATATAAAATGAAAAGTTACTTTATTTTAAAGGGAT
>CAKKTI010000517.1:2083-14342 GCA_920105805.1 Condylostoma magnum
TGGGATGAGTGTCTTTTAGCCTTTTAGATAGATAAAATTCTGATCTACAGCCTCCCATTAGTAATTGGTAATTTGAGTCTTAGTAGTCCCGTCATAGTTTAAAGATTGTAGCTAATGATTATAGATAATTATCGTATATTATTCCTTCTGGTAGTAGTACTGACCTAGTTTAAGTTTATATTATTAAAATAGTACTGAATTATTCGTGTATATATTTTATAGATGAGTTCTCAACCATATATAAATTTGATGTTATGTGAATTAAATGTAAATCTGAAGGAATTTATTACACTTAAAATAAATAAATTCCTAAATGATTAAGGAAATCTTATTACCACTCAAATAGCTCTATAAAGACAATTATCGTGATATTATTATTATACACTAATTGCCTTAATTCAGCTCTTTTTTACTTAATAAAGTTAACATAGTTTTCTTATCTTATTTACTACTGATAATTATCAGCTTATTACTACTTTACAAAACCAATATTTCCTTCAATACTCTAATCAATACTTTTACCTACAAAATGGCCTTTTACAGTAATTCCTTGAATAAGTCTAATTTCATTTCCCTGGTATCTCTATACTTACAATTATTTCAAATCAATATTTTAGTAATCAAAGGATATTCATTTTACTAAGTCACAAAGTTCATCAATAGACTAATAATCAAATCTTTACTAAAGAAAACTCCAAGCTATAATATCAAATGCATTAAATCTTACAAAACTCTGTTTAACCTTACAATTTCCTACAAAAATTACTTTATTATATCAATATTATTTAGTCACTAATTCAATTCTTTGATCCTTTTCTATAATGCTATATCTTAATAGCTTCTCATTAAATAATGCAAACTAACTATGGTAAACTTAGTTCCTATTATATTATGAAATACCTTCGAATAATGTTTCCAAAAAGTTTCTTAAAACTCGAATTATTTAATTACAATATCCCCTTATTGAGTAATAATTCCTTAGTTAACACCACTTAATCAGATATAAGATCCAAGGGGAGAAATCATAGGAAAAAAGCAATTTGCAAGTTGTTGTAAATCCTACATAATAAATATGCACTAGGCTTGTATTAATATATAACTAGAGAACTAATAGGTAGTTGATCCTTTCGTACTAGGGGAATGTTTTACTTTGAATCTGTAAAATATGTACGGAGTAGTTGGATCTTCCCAGATTATTTATGATATTTTAAAGATCTAGGATAACGCTATATATCTAGAATATGATACAAACGAAGACATATAAAGAATATAGGCAGCCTGTACATTAATGGGCTATTTAGAAAATATTAAGTGTAATATTACAGTGAGACTTTTAGACAATTAGTTAGTTATTTTCAAAGCGTTATATGCATCTTCTTGCCTCTTAAGCTCGTTTTCTATATCCTTATTCATGCTTTTACCTCTATGTTTTGAAGAACTTGATACTTCCTATTTTAGATTTTTCAGTGTACTTCTTAACCTACTGTTCTACCGTAAAACGATTATACTACTTTTCTTATTTTACTTTATCTCATTTTGATATCCTTCTATAAGACTGATAATATTCTTAGAAGCATCTTCACTTTAAAAACCAGTTCTCTAATTCCTGTAGGAAACTAAAGGATTTTGCTATTTAACGGGCGTAATAAAAGTTGAAGACCTATACATTTATGTTTTTAATCGTTTAAGTCTAGAACTCTACCAATGCCTTTATGTCGCCGTAACTCTTTGTGGGGCTTAGGGTGTTTACGACCTTTTATCATCAAAATTCTCATAATGTCGCAAAATTCTACTCAAATTCCTAATCATCCCGCATTCTCTCATCTCATACACTCTACACAGCGGCATGCTTCTCACAGTCCTTTTAAAGGTATTTTATTTCATATCTATATTTATTTTCAATATGTCTTAGGAAACACATAAATTAATCATCAAAGCAAAAACATGAGACAGAGATTCTTATGGATTGTTTGATTATGAGAATTCTCAGTATTAAACCCTTAAAGTAGCTGTATAATAATCAGCTAGAGTATTAAGATAGGGAAATAGAGTTTTTATACAGGATTTTAGTCACAATGACAATAATATTTCTACGTCGATCTTAGCTAATATTAACTGTACATCAAATGGATATTGAATTGAACAAA
This sequence comes from Condylostoma magnum, assembly GCA_920105805.1. NCBI lineage: Eukaryota > Ciliophora > Heterotrichea > Heterotrichida > Condylostomatidae > Condylostoma > Condylostoma magnum. Next base: position 4,231 of record CAKKTI010000517.1, read on the forward strand.
GCAAAAGAGATGAGGAGAAAATTTGGCTTTCTATACGAAAGAGTTAAAAGCAAGCCGGGGATAACTATTATAGGCTATCAAAACATGATAAGTTTAGAATTGGTAGAATCATATTGAAAGTGAGTGATATATCCACTGAGCATTCCTCTAGTGTATACAAAAATTAGTAGATAAACTCAAATACTGTAAAATTTGGCGGGTTGAATATAGGGAAGTAAAATTAAGCATCACCCGAAGAGTTTCAAGGAACCTAAAATTCAGCTGATATATAAGTAGTGGGGTGTAGGATTTGTTTTGCTGAAGAAAGGTGAGAGGGGAATCCCCTAATTGCACCCTGTTAATGCAAAGGGTCATTGGCTAATGTACATTTAGAATGCTTAAGAAAATGATTATTTAATAGAGTAACTTAAAGGGAGAGGGAAATTTGTACAACTTACTAACTATAAGCTATGGTTTGTGAGCTATGCAAGACAGGGTTTTCTGAGTATATCAATGTAGATGGGTTTAATTAGAAATTAATTATTATTCCAAAGCCAGAGGGGTAGTATATAATATTAGAAGAAATTAACTATGAGTAACTGTATTAAACAACTATTCATGTTGTAAAAATTAATTCTTAGTAGGATACTATCAGAATCGGGAGAGCAAATGACGCTGATTTAAGACTCAGTGATATAAGTGTGAGTAGAAATCATGCATAACTGAAGTTAAAGAAGAATAGTATATGACTAGAAGATATAGGAAGCAAATTTGGTACTGTTATTCAGGTTAAACGGCCTATTATGATTAATCATAAATAAAATTTAAGTATTTAGTCAGGGAGAACTCTGTTAAAATTTGAGTTAAAGAGAGTATGAAACTTATTTTTATGTTTTTAGGCCTGTAATCGAAAGGAGAAGATGATAGAAATAGCGGCTAATGCAAGATAGTTATATAATTAAGTATAAATTAGTTTATATGAAATTTTATTGAAGATGGGAGTTTAAAACTAGTGAATAATCATTTACAACTTTAATTCATACTAATTTTATACCAATTTTTATACAAAAATGTCTCACTGAAATTTAGGCGATTTAAAGCTGCTGTCAAAAACAAGAGATGATCGAATAAAACAGTAGGAAATTGAAATAGAGTAAGATTTCCATAAAACATTAAATAATTATCAGGAAACATGGAAGGATTAAAAGCAAAAGCTGTAATATTTATCCGAATATAATCATATTAAATTTTAGAATCAGTTAAAGTAGTAAAAGCTTAAGAATCTTGAATCCTAGCTTAAAATTATTACCAGGAAATAAAATTCAAATTAAGAGCCAGAATAAGCCAAAATAAAATAACTTATTAGAAAAGTTTAAGATGCAAACAATAAGACAAAACAAGAATAATTCGTTACTCTCCAATTAAATAAGCGTTTAGAAAGCTACAGTTAGTGGATTATCAAACTTAAATCAAAATCTAACAAATAGAAAGTAATAAATAGAAAATACATAAAAACATAAAAGAATATAAAAAATGAAGTATATCTAGCAAAATAAACCTGTCAATAAAGCGAATTTGAAACAGAATCATATAAAGACTTATTCTTAAAAGATAGACAAAAGCGTATTGATGCAATAAGGCAGTATAAATATAGGTTACACTTGCTTTCTACTGATAATAAGCAAAAGTAAAATGAGCTAGCCCGATTTTTAGTCGATGAATAAAGAAATAGTTAAATACACATTTAATTTGTATCAAACCTGTAAAATTTTGTATAAGGATATGAAGAAGAATAATAGTAAAAGCTTGGAGTATAGCAGATCAAAGAACTTTATGAAAACGTTTTCCTTTAAATAAAAGAACAAATATAAGCAATGAAATCTATAGAACTGACAGATTAATAAATAAAGAACTTTAGTCCTTTAATAGTTTTAGATGTTATACGGCAATTGATGTATAAGTAAAGCAATCTGCATTTAAGATTTTTTGAACTTACCAATTCATAATAAAAGTTAAAAGACTAAAATGATGATATGAAAGAAGAATTGGCTTTATTATAAGAATGTGGAAACTATCAAGATGAAAGTTTACAGAAGATTAAATTTTCCACAAAAAGAAATTAAGAGCTAAAACATGCGAAAACAATGAATTAACTAGTATTTTAGACACAGAACATACAAACAGCATCAAGTAAATCTTCAATATGTAAGAACTAAGAATCTAATAGCCTTATTTTCTATGATACTTTTAATGTTATTATCAAAAGATGCTAGAAAAGCTTAGATATAATCTAGCAAGCGGCAAGCCATCCTTACCATATATAATAATTTATCAAGGAGCATTAAGATAGTCTCATGAAGACTTAAAATATTTTTCCTAATAGATAAAGACTAATTGCTCCAAATGCCATATCTACACAACAGTCTCCTAGTCCAAAGCTATAAAGAAACAACTCTTTAGATATAAAAAATCCAAATCCTTATAGACTTTCTCCTCATACTTCTCCTCGTTAAATAGGATAAAGAAGGAATTCAAATCATCCAGTTTTAACCTTTACACGGAAATCGTCTAATTTCAATTTCTCTCCAACTAAAGTAATTGTTGACAGTCATAATCCATATAGTGCTCAGGAAATTAAAGAGTTTTTTCTTATGTATTTCCCTGAATAAGAAGATCTAGCTTAAGAGTTCTCTAACCAGATTTGTAATTTACATTTTATAAGATATTTTATACATGAAGATCAGATTATTAAATACTTGATTATAAATGATGAGCAAACCGTTATAAAGAATGTACATCAACTTTTCAGCTATGCACATTAAAACTATTCTAAAAAGCTCAAAAAATGTGTGAAATTGTTAAAAAAGCTATTAATCTGTATTGAAATAGAAGTAGGAAAGCTGAGATAAAAGACAGATTGACAGTTGGCCTAAGATTCTAATATTTAATAAAAGGTAACTCTTTAATTAAAAAGGAATAGATAAATAGATATTTCGCAAAATTAGTAGTAAGATGTGAAAATTCTGAAGAAATACATTGCAGATGATATCTCCTTAAATGAAAAACGAATCAACTTTGATTAGTATAAAAAGTAAAGATTTCAGTAAAGATCTACCTCTGATATGGGCAAAAAGAGTTATAGAAAATAGCTAAATTCTGTTAAATCAAAAACTCCTAGTAACTTATTGCCGAAAATTAATGAGCCTTATTAAGCCTATAAGGATGTAAGATAATATGCAAAAAAACTCAAAAAGGCAAAAATCTGTAAGCCAAAAAAGCAAAGTTGATAATCGATATTTTATTTATATTTACTTTTATTAAGTTAACATAGGAAAATAATGTTGTGGATACATAAAATTAAGTTTTTTAAATATTTAAGAAAAACCAATCACATTTATAGCCTTTACTAAGCAAACTACAGTAAATCTAATTTCATACAAAAAACAAGTCAAATTTCTATTCATTATTTCTAAAAACTCTTCTAAACTTATAACACCATCGTTATTACTATCAACTTCAGCTAAAATCTGCAATCAAACTTTATCTTCTGCTTTCTAATCCCCTTCTAGTACTTGTTTAATTTCATCAACAGATATAGTTCCATCTTTATCTATATCGAATACCCTGAAAGCTTCCTCTAAATACTTTTGGCATAGAAATATCTCTTAATTAGCACAAGCTTTGAGGAACTCTGTGTAATCAATCTTTCCGTTATTATCAGTATCACATCTTTTCATTATTTCATCAGCTTCTTTTTATCATTCATCTGTATAATTAGAAATTACCATAGCTAATTCTTGATTGGTAATAAAGCCATCTTTATTTATATCCAATTCTGTAAAAGCAGATTTGATTTATTATAATTCTTCTTCGCCTAATATTTAAGTAGTTATATATACTTGCACAGCTTCCTTTAATTTCACATTACAATAAAACTATCTTATATTCTCTAAAGAATCAGTAATATCTTATGGCTTTTAACTCAGAACTAGTTTGAACCAAGGATGTTGTAAAGCTTGTTATGCAGAGATTCTATTATTAGGGTTAATACTAAGCATAGATTCTACTAGATCAAACGCAGCACGTGACATAAAACACTGACTTTTATTAGGTTAGAAGGGGGAATTTTAAGCTTACTGTAAAATAGCTGCTTCATTTCTTCCTGCATATGGAGCCTTTCCAGTTAATATAATATACATAATAATCCCAATACTCCATACATCAACCTTTTCATTATAATTATCATTGAATATTTCTGGTGCTATGTAATAACAAGAGCCAAAAAGTCCTTTTAATTATTAACTTTTATTAAAAAAGCAAGCACTACCGAAATCAGCTAAACAAATATCTATTTTCCCTAGTTCATTCTTTTATATAAGAATATTTTCCGGTTTAATATCTCTGTGCAGAACCTTTTAACTATGTGAATAAGATACTGCTGATAAAATTTGCTGTATAACCATTGCAGCCTTCTATTCATTAAATTTTCGGTATTGTAGCAAATTTTAATATAACTCTCCACCATTACAATAGTCACTGACTATGTAAAAGTAGTTTTTTGTATCTAATAATTCATAGATCCTTAGAATGTTTGGATGATCAAGTTATCTCAGTATTTAGAACTCCCTTTTAGCTTATTAGTAAGCTTAAGCTGTGTTATTCTTCTTAATTTGTTTTATTGCTCGTATTTTACCAGTTTCTATGACTCTAGCTTTAAAAACTACTGAAACACCTCCTCGTCCAATAACATCAATAATTTCATACTTTTAATCAATTTCTAGTTAATGGATCTTTATAAATGTACTGGCTTTTAATTATAACTTTAAGCAATGACTTATGACTTTCTATATATCAAATTAAACCTACTCTTGATTTTCCGTACTTATCTATCTCCTTTTCTATTATTTCTTTAAGCAAACACACCCCATATTTATTAATCATTCAAATATCACGTAAAATAATTTTCCTTAATTAGTTAAAACTATAAAAATGATAAAGGGTAAAATCTACGAGTACTTAAAATTATATTTAGGTGAGTACTTATATGGATTAGAAAAAGATCAATTAGAAGTTGCTTTAATCTCAGGCCATATGAACTTTTCAAACCTGAATTTCAAGCCTAGTAAGGTTAATTAATGACTTCTATCCCATGGCCTTCCATTTCACCTAAAAGCAGGCCTTATAGGCAACTTGCAAATCAAATATCACTACATGTCTGCTTTATCTAACCCAGTAGAAGTAGTGATAGATGAGTTATTAGTAATTTTTGGTCCGATAGTGGAAGAAAACCCAATGCCAGAGGGCACAATTCCTGAAAATTTACCGTCTGATGAAGATACAGATTAAGAAAGACTTGAGACTAATCAAGCCTAATAACTGCTGGAAGGATCTGATCTAGAGAGTGAAATATCCGACCCGCACTCCTTACATTCCTCATCAACACCTGAAAGACTAGGTGATTTCGATAATTTTACAGGAATTTATCCCTTTGAGCCCGATACACCTAAGAATAGAGATATTCTCCTGAATTAAATGAAGGGTATGTAAGATATGTACCCGAATTACCAGCCGAAAGTAGAAAAACCGAAGTAAAAGGAAAGCTTCTTAGTGAAATATTTTTCTAATATAATGACAAATCTAACACTGACTATAAAGTCTCTGCATATACGTTATGAAGATGATACTTATCCCTACTGCCATCCCTTCTCTATGGGATTTTGTTTCTAGCAAGCATCGATTAAAACAATTTCTTAAGAGTTAAGGTTCAATGAATAAGGATAATTAGCTAAGTTTCCTCCCTAAAAGAACTGGATAATTAAAGAATGTTATCTTTCAAAAGGAGCTGTGTATATCTAAGCACTGTCAAGCATGTTAGTCCCAACTTCTTTATGAGAAGCTACTCTTAATTCCCCTATTGGTATATTCGAGGCCTTCCATGCATAAGAAATGCGAGATATTATAATAGATGAGTAAAATGATATCTTACAAGGACAACACAAGCATAATTTCATTTAGCCAGTAGATGGAGTAGCTTGTTTGAGTTTATAACCTGAGACTGAGTAATTAAAAGTATCAATGGTTGTAAGAAAGGTTAATATGAGGTTTACCTCCGGAATGGCAGAAAGCCTTAGAAACTTTTTTGAGTATTTTACAAACGCTTAGCTATGGTAAAGTCTTAGAATGTATAGGCCTTACTAGAGGATTGTTACTATACAGGCATCAGAGGACGAGCCTAAAAAAGTAAAAAAGTTTAGAAGAAGTATAATAATCGGATGGTTTTAATATGCTTTAAGATTTATAAGGGCAAAGAGAAAGCTACTTTAGTATATTAGAGAGAAACGAAAGGAAAAATAACAGAAATAATAAGAAAAGAAGCTGAAAAGTTACTATTAGCCTGTGACTTCTCCTACACCTGAAAAGTTAATTATATCAGAGTCTATTATTAGCAACTTTAGATCTAGTTTGTCCTCACTAATTGCCCCAAGAGTAAGATAAGAGCCAGGCACAAAGAAATCAGACTTAAGCTAATTGGTTAATACTTATAATCAAATGCTGATGTCAGGATATGCTATTCCTGATTAAATAAATAAAAGAAGCCCAGAGAAACCTACAGTTCCAGAGAAGCCGTTCCCTAGGTTCATTGAAAACTCGTATATTGATATAAGAAGTGAAGGAATTGAATTTATACTAGAAGATGATTAATGCTAAATTCAACTGATTTTGTAATTAGATTTATTCAGATTTCTATTCGATTGCAAAAACTTCGAGGCAAAATCTCTTATAAAAGCTGGTTTTTTAGGCGCAGTGCTGGAAAAAGAGGGTAAAAAGCATCAAATTTTAAAACTTGATAAAAATGGAGACAAACATGGTGTTATTATTGAGAATATATACCGTCCTAAGGAGTTCTAAACTGATGAAAATAAAAACTTAAAGTAAATGTATAACTCCTAGATAAATATACAGCCTTTGAACTTATAATACACACATGAGACAAGTATATTGCTTGTTATGCTGATGGAGTGTTTTATGCTTGATAGTATACTAAGACAAACTTTAATGGGAAAGGCTGAGCTAGATTAACCGGTTCTTGATTACAGAAGAGCTGCGAATCTAGCAAATAACTAGAAAACACTGACCTAGCACGTGCTAACTAAAAGTTTAGTATAAAGAGTCGTGAAATTGAAAGATAATTTACTCAAGAAAATCGAAGAAATCGATATAATCATCAATCCAATTCAATATGACATAAAAATCAATATAGAAGGAATACAAACATAGCTCAAAGACTAAAACCACATTACTAGGTTCAATTTAAGCAAAAACTAAATCAGATTACTAAAAACAAAGGAAGAAATCAAGGCTAGTTTATTAGGAATTGAGGCTTCAACTAATGGCTCAATAGAAGATTTTTCTAATTTTATCCAGCAAGGATACAACGCAATAACTGAAAAATTAGAAGAAATTCATAAGTTTGTATCTCTATACAAACCTAAACCTTAGTAACACAACTATGATTTTATTATCAAATGCCTTCCAATGACTCTTTTGCTTTAATCGCTTGTGCTAGTAAGTCTCGTGCTTAATTATGTGTAAGCATTATCTGTTCTTACACCAAACTGTTCTAATTATCTCTTAAATTCAGCAACAGTTGTATATAAGGCGATAGTAGTTCAGGTGTTCCACTTGATGTAATGGTGACTCTGGGGAAGGCTAATGTATTTTATAGGTTAAGTCCGGATTTCAAAGGTTATGCTTCTTATTCCATCGCTTCCTTATAATTCTCAATAATTCCGTCACATACTTCATCGTCTAGGCCACCGTATACCTTTAAGAAATTTTTAATAGTAAACCTGCCTGTATTTTCAGGATTGTTGTTGTATATCCAAGTGATCAGCTTTATAAAACTACTATAGGCTAATTCAGCATTTCTGGTTTTACTATCACTGTGGTATTCCAGTATTTAAAGAAATCGCTCTAGGGAACAGTCAGTGTCTATATTCTTTAGTAATTTCACTGCTCCTTGGGCCAGCCAAGGAAAAATTTCAGTTGGTAGGTAAAAAACATTTTCTAATTATCTCACCCAAGTAGCTTCCATTTTATTATGCAGCAAAGTTTATAAGAAAAAGCGAGTGATAGATTTAAGTAAATGCTTTAAAAAGTACAGCTTTAGGCTTAAAATAGTTCTATTGTAATGGTTGTTGATCAGGAATCCTTGAAAATTATAAGCTCAGTTCTTACAGTTTATGATATTACTACTATGGGATTTTTAAGTATTGATAGCTTAGATAAAGCAAGATCTCCTATGCCTGAAGTACATGTGTTGTACTTTTTAACACCTGTTGTAAATTCTGTTATTTAAGTGTTAAAGGAATGAGAAAATGAGGCTTTATACGGAGGAGTGCATTTCTGTTTTACAGAAAGATTGAATTAACAGCTTTTCTTGTAACTAGCCTAGTCAAATTTGGCATAGTATGTACACAGTTTTATTGAGATCAATATAGGAGTACAAATGCATGGAGAGTAGATCTTTGGGCTAGGTTAAAACTTGATTTATAAGGACCTGTTTGAGTAAGTAAATTAAGAAAAATTGAGCTAGGTTGCTTAGAAATTAAGTAGTATATGTGTATTACTATAAGAATTTCCTCATATTTGCTATATGAAAGATAGTAATTTATGTGAATAGGTTGCTAGCTTAACAGAAAATGGAATTAGATAACTTTACTAGGAATAGGATAGCCTAAGTCCTATTGAACAAAGAGCAACTCTTTATATTATGGATAGGAAATTTGATTTATAAACTCCATTTACTCATAGTATTCGTTATGAGGCATTAGTAAAGGATATTATAGGAGCTCCTTAGAGTGAGATCTTAGATGATCAGGGTAATCGATCATAAACTGAAATTGTACTAAATGAATAAGATAGTATTTGGAAAAGATATAGATACTTGTATATAAATGATGTTAATACTTAACTGTCTCATGACTTAGAGTAATTTAAAATATAAAATTAGTATATAGAGCAGATAAGGCAAAATGATAATCAAGATATCAACAATTTAGCCTAAGTTCCAAAAATGCTTCCATAGTACTTATCAATGTAGTAAAAGTACTAAACACATGTAGAACTTTCCAATTAATGCTTGAGCATATTTGTAGATTAGGGAAAATCTCAATTAGCCTAAACAGAGTAAATTCTTGTATCTGGAGTAGATCAAGATGGAAACACTGTCTCTGAGAGCCGTATAATTGACTAGGTGAATACATAACTATAATAAAATTGAAGTTAATAGGAAAAAACAAGACTTGGCATACTCACTACTTTGAGTATCGAGCTATCTGAAAAGGATTACGAGCGTATTCAATCTAAGCTAAATTATAACGACTTAGATATAATTTAATACTTAATGAAGTTTAACATTCAAATAACAGGAAACAAAACAAAATGAAGATATGAAAAAGAAAAAATAAACTAATCAAAAGAGACAGCAAAGGAAAGTTAAAACATTTTCTCCTTTACATAGCCTCCTATATTGAACTTAATCAAATAAGTGAGTAATAACAGAAACATATCTGATAATTTCTAATACATAAACGATCCACCACAGTAAAATGCACCAATAGGATAAGATTTATCCCTAAGAAGACGGTAATCCTAGGTAGAGATAAAGCCAAGAGTAATCATTTTTATACTCGGAGGACTTAGTTATAGTGAAATTCCAGACATGTCTTAATTTCCTCATTTGTTATTAGGTGGGACAACTGTAATGACTCCTCAAGACTACATGAAAGAGTGAACCCAATTAACATCGAATAACATAGAAGGCAATCAAATATATCATAACGATGTTAATTTAGACTTTAGATGATAGTAAAAAAATAAACATAATATTAAAAAATGGGTTGCTGCAATTCTAATCTTTCAAATCGAACTGATGAGCTCTAGAACATAGTCCAGCCTAAAAAAGTACTGGAAACACAATCAAAGTCATAAAACATCTGTGCTGTGCCTCAGGTTAGAACGATTAAGGTAGATAGGAAACATTTTTCCTATCAACGTCACGGATGTATATTTGATCGATACGATCTACTGGGAACCATAGGAGAAGGTGCATATGGCAAAGTAAGAAAAGC
>CAKKTI010000519.1:0-10681 GCA_920105805.1 Condylostoma magnum
TAGAAATGAAGTAAACTTTTAACTTGTATGGATATCTATAAATAAAGTAAAATCAGGAAGTTCTGGAATTCTATGATTTACTAGGATTTGCCAATTTTAATAAAATTCCGAATGTCTTTGAGTATTTTGTTGATTTTTAAGACTAAAAGTGGGAAGACTCCGATAAAGTATCTCAAAGCTTTATATAAAATATAGGAGCTTAATTAACTCTCCTAATAGGACTTGTTTCACTATCAGCAGTTATGTATTTATTATATAAGAAGTTATAAAGAGCATGGATAGAAAAAATATACAGTTTATTTTGGTTTTAACTTGCACAATAAGTATTCATTGAAACCTTCCAATGATTCTCCTTTTGTTTCATGTTACACTTAAAGATGATGTTTACTTATGGAGATATCAACTGAATTGAATTCTTCATATGAGTATTTATAGGATTTTATCTACTAATTGTTAACATTATCTACTATAACCAAGTAATTAAGTTAGATCTGAGATCTTTATCCGCTACATAGAACTTTAGAAAGTTTAAATGCTACATCGATTAGATTAAGATTAGTTCCAGAGTTACAGTGTAGTACTTCTTATTCTAGAACATGTTTAGATTTGCATTGAGTGCAACTATTGTGTTCTTGGACAGCTAATCAGTATTTCAAATAATAGTAATAACTAATTTGTCTTTGTTGGTAAGTTTTAGGCAGCAATTATTGTTTATTTTATCATTTAAACCTTTTAATGGTGGGGCAAATTTGTGATTTATTCTAGCGTGGGCCAGTATATTATCAGGTAATGTTATATAATGTATACTTATCTATGATGGATTTGATTAAGGGAAATAAATCTATATTGTAATAACTTTTGCTCTTTCAATAGGATTTACAATTGTTGCAACACTTATCACTATTATGTCAAAAATAGTCAACTTAATTAAAGCTAGGATTTGTAAAAGAAAGCAAGAGTCAGATTAGGAATAATCTTAGTAATTTTAATTATTAAATGTTTATTTAGTTATAGTTTATTTGATGTTATTTTTATTATCTAAGAATTGCATACTATATTAAGTTAAGTATGAAAACTTAAGTATTGTCTTAGACATTTAGACAATAAAAATTATTGAGATTCTTTTAAGATTTAGAAGAGTAATGAGGTTGTTTTATGCATTAGTTGTATGAAACCCTTAATGTAATTTGTTTAAAAAATGAGAAATATAGATGAAAAAATAGATGAGAATTTACTTTATTTTAAACTCTACACTGTTAAAATTATTCAAAAACTTTAATGAACTAAAATTCCTTAAGCTATAAGCATATAAACATAGTAACATTGCATATAAACTTAGAGAAAGATTAAACATTAAGGAAGGACTTAGAACTAATTAATAGTAAAAGTTTAGATACAATGAAGAGAAGCTTTAAAATCCCTATAATAAATGGAAATTTACCCACTAATCAATATGCTCATCTCAGACTTAGTTTACCTCATTATTCAATAGTAACCTAACTGATATGAAAAGGAAGAAGTGTAAAGTGTTATCATTTCAAATAAAGAGCTTTTAAACTGTTTTTAATCAGTATAAGAAATATATCTCTCAAAAATATACTTAAAATATGTTAATAATTGAATGACTATTTACTATACAGGCTAATAAGCTAATAGAATGCTTCGTTGAAGAGCATACATAATAACATAGACTCCAGGTAAATTACTTTGATTACCTTTATTAGTTGGTTAAATATCCTAATTGAATTCCTGAAAAGTTTGATTAAGATAAGCTATATAGAATAAACAACTATAAAGAAATTTTATAAAGGTTTATACTAAACAGAAAGAATGGTAATAATGAGTGAATAATTAAAGCTCTCTAGAAGAGCAGCAAGAGAGAAATTGAAAACGCTGTTTAATTTATACAAAATCTAACCAGATAATTAGACATATAAAGGATAAATTCTAAGAGGAAGGAAAAGCTACAATCTTAAATAATAGGAATATGTAAGCTACCTATATATTCATTAGACATTTCTATAAGTGAGTAGTTCATTGTAAGTGTAGGATAAGACAATAAAGTAATGCTATGGGACCTACGAAACCCAAACGGAAGCAGAATAATTGGACAGCACAATAATATTGCATATTCAGTGAGAATTTCAAGAAGTGAATAGTTCATTGCAAGCGGAGGAGATAAACTAATGTTGTGGGACTTACAAAACCCAAACTGAAATAGAGTAGTTGGAGAGCACTTTGATGATATACTGTCAGTAAGTATGCTTAGAAGTGATTAGTTTATTGTAAGTGGAGGAGCTGATAATATAGTAATGCTGTGAGACTTACAAGACTCAAGCAGAAACAAAATAATTGGACAGCACAATAATGCTGTATATTCCGTCGCTTTTTCTAGAAGTGGACAATTTATTGTAAGTGGAGGAGATAAAGTAAGATTATGGGACTTGCAAGACTCAAATAGAAACAGAATCGTTGGACAGCACGATAGTATTGCTTATTCAGTGAAGATTTCTAGAAGTGAGAGGTTTGTTGTAAGTGGAGGAGCTGGTAATAAGGTTATGTTGTGGGACCTACTAAACCCAAACTGAAATAGAACAGTTGGAGAGCATGGTAATGATGTATTATCGGTAAGCATTTCTAGAAAAAATTAGTTTATTGTAAGTGGAGGAGTTAATAATAAAGCGATACTGTGGGACTTACAAGGCTCAAGCAAAAGCAGAGTGATTGGAGAGCATGATAGCGAAGTATGGTCAGTAAGGATTTCTAGAAGTGAGCAGTTTGTTGTAACTGGGGAAGGAGATATTGTCAGTGGAATAGGCAATTATAAGCTAGCTTTGTGGGCACTTTAGTTCGAAACTCTATTTTTGTCTGATTATTACTTTTATATGAAAAATAACTATTACATTTCCTTATAACTTTATTTACTTTATAATAAAAAGCCCTTATTAATAAAGGGAAGATACGAATATTATGTGTTAATAGCATAGGTTGTTAAGCTAAGTAATATTGTTAACTGCAATCATAAGTAAATTGTATTACTAGATAATTAAGCTGAGATTATGAACCTTATTTGGAAAAGGCTTTATTGATATTGCATTTAAACTATTATAAGTTGTTATCACTAGAGATAGTTATGTAGTTATATTGATACTTTCTTACAGCATACTGAGGAAGGAATTAGTTCTAAGTATTAGTATATACTCCAGGAAATACTATAAAATATTGAAGCTTAAATAGGTCCTGTATTAATATATACGATTAGACCATATAATAACTGTATCTACAGCCATAAATATACTCTTAAGTAAAATAACCGTTCATACTTCTAAGTAACAATGCCGTATTTAAGCTATAAATGCTATTACATTATATATAAGCTGAGAAAAGGATTAAAACATAGAGGAAGAGTTTGAATCAAATCATAAAAAATCATTAACTAAATTGAAGCTTCGGAATAACTTAAATCAATTACAAAAATCCATTTAAACTTTCCTTATAGCAGTTTAATAAAATGAAAACTTGGACACCAACCATCAATATGCTTATCTCTGGACTCAGTTTTAGCATAGTTTACTAGATGCTTTAAGGATTGCCTAATTGGGTTAGAAAGGAAGAGGTTTTAAAACTTCTAAAAGGTTGTTACTCCACATCTAGTTAAGATTGTAACACCAGAAATCAATCCCTTAAAAATATACTGGGAGGAATTTTAAGCAGTATGAGACTATTCACTCTCTAAAGCAATGATTTATTAGTATATTTCATCGTAGAGTTTATATAATAGCATAGACTTAACTATCTCGATAAATTACAAAGAATGCAAAGCTATGAAGAAATGTAATGGAAGTTCATATTTATTGAAAAGAAGGCTTAGATTTAAAGCAATTTTGCCCTTAAACGACTAATAAAAGCACATCAAAGGAATTGCAAAAGGGGAATTGATAAATCCGTGTAACTCATACAATCCCTAAGCAGATAATCAGAACTACAAAGAAGAAAGTTTTAAAGATAGAAAAGGCTGAAAACTTAAGTAATAGGAGTATGTGAATAAGTCATATACTCAGTAAGTCTTTCTAGAAGCGAGCAGTTTATCATAAGCGGAGGATAAGATAGTAAAGTAATGTTGTGAGATATACAAAACTAAATTAGAAGCAGAGTAATTGGGCAGCATGAAAACGATATGGTATTATCAGTAAGTATTTCTAGAAGCGAGTAGTTTATCATAAGCGGAGGAAATGATAACTAAGTAATGCTATGGGACTTACAATACCCAAATAGAAACAGAATCATTGGACAACACAATACTTATATATCATCAATAAGTATTTCCAAAAGTGATCAGTTTGTTATAATTGGAGAAGGATATAATAAGGTAAGGTTATGGGACTTACAAAACTCAAAGTGAAGCAGAGTCATCGGCAAGCATAGTAGTTGCGCATCATCAGTAAGTATTTCTAGGAGTGAGTAGTTTATTGTTAGTGGAGGACAAGATAGCCAAATAAAGTTATGGAACTTGCAAGACTCAAATAAAAACAGAGTCATTGGAAAACATGGTAATTGAGTGTCATAAATAAGTATTTCTAGAAGTGAAGAGTTTATTGTAAGTGTAGGAGGGGATAATGAAGTAAGATTGTGGGATCTACAAGACTCAAATAGAAATAGAGCCATTGGAAAGTATAGTGATTGAATATTCTCAGTAAAGATTTCTAGAAGCAATCAATTTGTTGTAAGTGGAGGAAGAAGGAAAGTAATGCTGTGGGACTTACAAGATTCAAATAAAAGTAGAGTTATTGGAAAGCATAGCAGTTGAATATCATCAGTAGATATTGCTAGAGGTGATCAGTTTGTTGTGGTTGGAGAAGGGCATTTATTCAGCGAAGAAGGCAATCATGAGGTAGCTTTGTGGGAGCTTTAGTTATTATGTGTTAGTCTAATATAGCTTTTGTATTAAAGTAATTATAATGCTTTCTTCAGTAACTTAATACTATTAAATATAAGTATCATAAGGTCTTGAAATTATACATAAACTTTAAGAAAAGTATTGAAAATTAGGCTGTTTTTGCAATTGAGAGAGCTGAAAGTTTTCTTATAAATCCCTTTTTGATAGAAAGAAGCTTGAATAGACTGAGAGGGCAGTCTCTAGCTGTAAATCCATCTTTTGTAGAGTTAAATTATATATAAGTAATGATATAATTTATTTTAATATAAGTAGATGAGATAAATCCTTACAGGGCTTTTAAGTATAGCATTAATAAATACTTATAAACAGTAAAATAACTTATATCAAAACACTATTTTATTTTGATACATATGAATAATATTTTATAATTAGCTAGGTAGATCTTTTGATAATAGTAATACTTTATAATATAAAGATCTCTATTTAATTTTGGAGTTGTACTGTAGGATTGAATAAATAAGAAAGTACTATTGATAAATATTAGTATTATAGAAATAAGTTAATAAAAAGATGGTTAATAAATTTAAGAGAATTTAAACAATTGTATGTCAGTATACCCATATTTTATACCTTAGAAATATTTATTGTTTTATTCTAAGTAATTAGGAGAATTGGAAACACCCCGATTAGATGGAAAAGTTATGGTATTTATTATGTAATTATTCTTAATCATTTATATTGAGACTAGCTATAAAACTATCAATTAATATACTCAAAGATTATATAGTATGAGGAGTATTGATAAGCTACATATATCAACCTAATTTGATTATTATTTACTTTTAGATAATTTCCCAGACTAAATACCATAAACTAATAAAACTATCCCAATACTTAAAAGTTTATATGCTTAAATTTATAGGATTTAACGTTGATGTAATTTCTATTATATAATAGCTTAAAAA
Organism: Condylostoma magnum; assembly: GCA_920105805.1. Lineage (NCBI taxonomy): Eukaryota > Ciliophora > Heterotrichea > Heterotrichida > Condylostomatidae > Condylostoma > Condylostoma magnum. The sequence continues at coordinate 5,863 of CAKKTI010000519.1, forward strand.
CACAGAATGAATTATTTAGTTTTGTATATGCAGCAACCTAAATCTATGTGCATGATTAATTCCTAAAGATATAATACAACCCTTTTTGCAATCATTAAAGAAATTCCTTGGTGATTATTATAAATCCCAATTTGATTGAGATTATCTTGCTATATGCATAAAGATATATAAGAAATGATATTGTCATACAAATATAATTTATTCTTATGATTCTAGGAACAGCATTAATCATTTGTTTTATAAGTTAAAATGTAATTCTACAGCTTCAAAAAATATGATCAGCTACAGCCAACTTTTTCAAGCTTATTAATACATTTTCCTTAGATAAATAATATCTATAGAACATCCAATTTAATATCATAATTTGTTAGAAGATGAATGAATTGTAATAATAGATTCAATAAATGATCACTCACTTTATATATTAGATTGCTTCTTTAGCCTGAACACAGTTATAAATAATTATAATGAGGTGCTTAGGGTTATTATTAAATATAATTTCTTTATATCTCTTTTATAGTAACTGATATCTCATGAAATTAGTAATAAGAGACCTTTATAGAAAGATTGTCCCATTAGTTACATAATATTATCTTAAAGGGCTAAATATAATTTTAGGATCTCTGTAGAGTTTTTTATAATTCTTATAAAAGATTTATTTTCTCTTTAATTATTACATCTCCGTTGGCAATTAGTAATTATCAATTGCCTTATTCCAGTATATCTATATCCTTATTGTTTTACAATTAATGTATCTGAGCTAGAAATAATATAAGCAAGAAAAGATTACTACATTTTTTATAACTGAATTATTTCGAAATAAATCCGAATTATTTAACTAAATTTCCCATGCTCTTATTTTATTATCCATTCCAGCTGATATTATTAGCTATTCACTTCTTGTAATGCAAACTGATCTTACATAATGATCATGCTAACCAATTATTCTGTGATTGCATGAGTTTGATAAGTCCCACAATATTACATGATTATCAGCTCCACCTGATACTACTAGCTACTCACTTCTTGAGATGCAGACTGAGTATACCCAATAACAATGTTCACCAATGATTCTACTTTTGGATCGGTTTTATAAGTCCCATAATTTCACTTTATTATCAGCTCCACCTGATACTACTAGCTACTCACTTCTTGAAATGCAGACTGATAATATAGTATCATTATGTTTACCAATGATTCTACTTTTGGATCGGTTTTGTAAGTCCCATAATTTTACTTTCTTATCAGTTCCAACTGATACTACTAGCTACTCACTTCTTGAAATGCAGACTTAGAATATTTCCTTATCATGCTGACCAATTATTCTGTTTCTGGATGGGTTTTTAAAGTCACATATTTTTACTTTCTTATCTCCTCCTCCTAATATTACTAATTGCTCGCTTTTTGAAATGCAAACTGACTATACAAAAGAATCGCACTGGCCAATGCTTCAGTTTCTAGATGGGTTTTATAAGTCCCATACGCTTACTTTACCATCATCTCCCCCTGATACTACTAGCTATTCACTTCTTAAAATGCAAACTGATCATACATAATTATCATGTTGACCAATGATTCTGTTATTGCATGGGTTTTATAAGTCCCATACTCTTACTTCACCGAATCTTCCGCCTGATACTACCAGCTATTCACTTCTTGAAATGCAAACTGATAATACCCAATCATCATGCTGACCAATGATTCCTTATTGCCACTTTTGCTACTAGAATTAATTTTGTTGTAATTGCCCTGCTTGATGTCTAATTTATTCTCCAGCTTCCATTGAATTATCTCTTTCACATCCTAAAGTCGATTATAAACCTCTATTATCTTGTTCTTTCTGATCTGTTCTGATAAAAAGAAGTTATTATGATATTTCTCCTTATGCTTCAAGCCTTACTCCCATCAAATCATCAGAATTCACTCTTTATATGATTTCATTAGCTTAATTACTTGATTTGACCAAACCATCCAAATACTTCAGATATTTGGCTTTTATCTCATTCTCTCTCATAAAGTTATCAATGAAGGTGTCTATTGTAGGCTAGCAAGTAATTGTGAACAGTTGGCAGATTTGAAAGGTTCTTTTGAGCTTTATGAGTGGATCAGCTCTTTTCAGATTTTTCCATAGAGCTTTTAGGTCGTCTTAGGTGAAGATTTAGCCCTTTAGGATGCTTTAAACTTCACTTTTGTCTGGCCATTCCATATTCTGCTGATTTGCTTGGTAGAATTCTTCGAAATCGATTCCAGTGATCAAGTTTCTGACGATTGGTTCAATACAGTTTTCCATTTTTTACGTGAAATTAACAAGATTAAAGGTTATTGTAATATTTTATTATTGTATCTTGTTGAAATTGCCTGTGTTTCATAATTTGCAGCTTATATTGAATTTAAAGAGATGAAGTAAAATCAAAAGACTGGAGTACCAACAGTTGTTTTGAGTGTTTATATACTGCATTATGACTAATACAATTGGAAGTTTTTATATTCTCCAAGTATTACTATACTAAAATACTCTATAAAGGCTCTTTAGAATGCTATTTGATATACTCTCTTTAATAACATATTTCATTTGTTGTATTTTATAATATCCTGATATATTTCTATGTGTTTATTGATCTGCTAGCATAAATTTCTTCCTATAATACTTTTCATGAATGAAGCTGTTATATATGTGTAGTAATTTCTTATAGAGTGATTTAGTAAGATTCCAAGGATTTTAACCTATGTATTGAATTATTTACAATATTTTAGCATTATTAGTTTTCACATAATAACCTGTTAGCATTGGATGCAACCTTGCTCATAGTGAATACAGTGTTTCCTATACATTATCTCTTATTATCAACTAGAGTAAAGTTATTAGAGTCCTCAATACATTCTTAATTTTAGATAATTAACTAGTATTGCCGTAAAATTTAATTAAGTAAAACTCACCATACAACAGTAAAAAATACAAGCCTTTTCTTTGAGTATGCCTCAGTATCCTATAAATGTATTTGATTTATACTGTACAATTACCCTATTATTAACTATGGAAATTTATTAAATAACTCATTTTTTAAGTATAAAGCTAAGCTCGATTTAGCATTAATAATAACAGTCATTATTATTTACTAAATTCCCACCATCATACTCATCAAAATCAAGAAATAACCATCTCCACAACTTCCTTGCAATTATTAATGGCTAAATTACTCATATACATCATTTAAACTTGCTATAATATGTCTTTAAAGAGTATTTATTTGTATAATCTATAATTTGAGTCAAATATTAGCATATAAATAGCATGCATTGAAACACTTTTACTCAAATAATCCTATTTATTCAATACAGGGCTAAGTGCTGCAAGGTAAATACAAGCAACAGTTTGTATATAGCATCTCATGAGCTCTCCCTGTTAATTGATATCACAGTAAAGCATGAGGAGTTAATCCATAGTTAATAAATGTATGTTCCGTACTTATAATCTGCAATTAGTAAAATTTACTACTCCTCAAGAAATCCTAGTTGAATCCAACTTTAATAAGGGATTTCTATAAAGTTGGCACTGAATTATACAAACTAACCTTCATAGTAAAACATAGAAAGGATTAATTCAAGAGTTATCAAATCTTGTTTAATTTCTCATAATATTTCTACCTGTCTTTGCTATTGTGCTTACATAAAAGTCTAGTCCTTCATTTCAATCATTAATAATATCTATTCATTGGTTCATTTCGAATCTGATAGCAATATTGGCTTATTATTTAGCATTGTTAAATATCCATTACTCTTATTCAGCTAATTAAAACATAAATCGTTAGTATCTAAAGTAAATATTACTAAATAATTATTTACAAAATCCAAGTATTGCTTTATTACAATGCTCATAGGATAAATTCGACAAATAATAGAAATACTAGCATTCCTATCATTTTAGTCTTACAACTCCAAATCACATATATTACAATGCATTAATGCACTAGAATTAGTAGTTGAATAGTGGTATTAGTAATTTCATAACATTTTCTGGAATTATATCATCTTCTACTAAAATAAGAGGTAGTTTATTTGCAGGAGAGAATTTCAATATCTATAAGTGTTTAGGAAATCAATACTAAAAAAATTATCTTTTATTAATCAGCCCTAAATGTCAAATTTTATGGAACTCTGATTTCTAATTTGTCCACGGAAACATTTATTGTACTATATACCCTCTTATCCAATCTCTTTACATGTTCTTTTTAATAATCTACTATGATAATTATTGTTATTTAGTCATAAAATTACTTTTTTGATACCTTTAAGGGTATAAATACGCTTGTAGGAGAATATAGAGTTTCTTTTTCAAAATATATTATGATTAAAGCTATTATAAATTAGAATATATTTATCTAGTCAAACAGATATAATTAATAGAATTCAAAATAATTATAAGAAGGGAGTCAAAGCTACTTTTTATACTTAATCAATTATATTTAATTTAACTATATGCTAATAATACTTGTTTTTATTCATTTATGGAGCTGAAGAAAGTTCTATATCAAGTAAATAACATAACTAAATATATTAGAATACATTTTAAGAAGATTGCAAATACATAAGTTGAATATTATACTATAAACAATAAATACATCTTAATTAAATGCATAGAGTCTTATAATTTCACGCATATGGAAACTAAAAATTGTATTAACTAAGTTTAAACATATCTTCTTTGCCAACTCTTAACACTTTTCCATTCTCAAGCTCTACAATTTAATCATATCCTTTTAAAGTCTCTAGTCTATGTGCAATTGTAATAATTGTTTAATCCTTGAAATATTCTTTGATA
>CAKKTI010000520.1:0-14293 GCA_920105805.1 Condylostoma magnum
ATACAACAGAAAAGCTTAATATCATGAAATGGAACTTTAGCTAATAATCAGTATGTTGAACTCAAATTCGGAATAATTTGTTATATTGTTGAAATATAAGCAGTTGGACTGGAGAGGAAGAAGTATTAAAGGGTTATTAAACATACCGATGGAAATTTGACATTTTATAACAGGAATATTACTAATTTCTGTATTGTTAAAGAAAGAATAGATTATAAGATATGCCTTTACTTATGATTTTACAAAAAGAAGAATATGGTAGTAAGTTATCAACTTTGCAAATAGATTTATTATAAGTCTTTTAATAAATTAGTTTTATTTGATAAACATATGCAGCTAAGTAATTGAAAATTACTACTTATAAGATCGTTTTCCTTTCATTCTTTTCTAATATTGTATAAGTTTGTCTGGTGAATGAATTATATTATAGCTATTAAACCCCTAAAGACCTTTTACAAATATGAGTATGTTATTCTTATTTAATCTAATCATTTTACTTTCAATGTTAACCTTTTCATAATAGCAGGGTTATCTTAGCATGTCTAAGCTATTAAAATGCTTATTTCAGGCGTCTTATTATTAGATGCTTCTTTCATTTCTTTTGGCAATTAGTTATGAGCTTTTAAGGCTCATAATCTAATTGAGTTTTTCTTAAGTAGTTCTTTTTATTTCATAGGAGTTTATAGGATGCATTTGTATAATTGCTCATTAATTTGACTACAAATCCTATTCTTATAGTAATGGAAACGATTGTTCTGTACTTGAAACATCTAATCAATCATTTTAGTAAAATTTGTTTAATTAGGGGAAAGTTACAACATAATTTCTTCTATTTTTCTTAACATTGCCAAAATGACTCTAAATATGCTTGAAGTATAAATAAAGATTAACAGCACAGCTTATTTGATATATCTTAGCCAAGTAGATTCTGATATTGATAGAATATGTAAAACAAATGCCTTAAAGTCATCTAATTATGTTTGATTCTCAAGTATTGTTCCCTCTACCTTAGTACAAAACTTAATCAGCTATTTTATAACAATTATTAACTAGCATAAGTATTACCTTTAGTTAAGTGGCTGGTATATCTAGAATGTCTCAGCTTGAGACAATTTGTAGGCAGTAGAAGCTACTAAGTTGTTGACCTAAGAAGTTTTAGAGAGAATTGAAGAAATCCTTGGAAATAGGCCCGAGTCTCCTATGAATTTCAAGGCCTGGCAGAAGTTTCCTTTCAGACGTCAGTTAATTAATCTTATTTGAATCAATAGGTGACCTAACAAGGGTTGTTTAAATACAATCTGTAATACACTCTCATTCCTACTAAGTTTAATTGTCTAATGGCCTTAGTGAATGACTCATTCAGCTATTTCTCTTCTCCTTTATTATGACTCTATAATCATTATACCAGCTTCTCATACGTTTTTATCATTAGATAGTCAATTTATATCTTATAAGCCTACATACACAGTGCATTCAGAATAGATTAATGCTATTATAGATGTAATAATGGTTAATATAATTGTATTACTAGGCAATGACAACATTTGGGGGATCAGGTAATAACATTTTTATACAAATTTAACTACATTTAGGGAGTATATTAGTATGATAAAGAGAAGGAAATTTATTGAGCTTTGATTAGTGTATTATTGCATATAAGCATACAAACTTAATTTACCAAAGTTATAAAAGTTGCTCAATTGAATCTTTTATTTCAGCTATTTGAAACATTAGAGGAGAGTGCTCATTTTTCATTATAACTGTACATGTTACTGGCCTTGAAATACCACATGCTCTTCCTAAGGCTCTTTTGCTTTTTACAAAAACATAAGGAATTTAGTTTTCTTCAGCTAATAAAGGAAGATGCAAAACAGTTTCTAATGGTTCTACATCTCCCGCTATAATAAGAAGTTCTGCTTTTCTTCTATTAATCATTTTCATCGATTCATTTGCCCCTATTTTCCGTTATTGATAATAGAAAGCTTGTTAGACTAAGTCAAGAATACTTCTAGTTAATAGAGAATCCGCTAGTGGAAAAATACGAGATCTTGCATCCCCCAATTATAAAGGAGTATCTTAATGAACCAAGAATGAGTACAGTTCTTCGAAATCTGTGAAATTAACTTGTTCTTGTTATTACATAAACTTTTATTAGGCAAATCTTATTTCTTCAAATCTTTCAATATGTGTCGGAATTCCGCAATTGTAATCTAGCTGATCTTAATCTTGGAAAGTAATTGCTAAATCATAAGCTCCATCTATGCAATTTCATATAGCACTTACAATTTATTATCTATTTATTTACTAGTAAACATCATCTAATATTTTGTTTAGTTATTGATTATTCTTCTGCCTTTCTATTTATTATTTGGCTGATTCAACATCCCCTGAATATATTAGCTTGGCAATTTAAAGCAACTCATATTAACCTTGAACTGGGCAACCTCCCACGTAGACACCTAAAAGCTTGAAAGTTCCGTCAATATCAACCAATACTGGGCTCCCAGACATCCCATTAGTGGTTGAACATCTTATATCAATTGTGCACTCACTACTACCAAGGCATTTTATTTCTCCGACTGATTTGACCAGCCATTCAAAGTTCAAAAAAGTTTCATATATCATATCACGCTTAGCACGAGAATCCATTGATTATAGTCTAGGTGCTGCATAGTTTATATTTCTAGGCATCTCAGGATACCCGATGACTTTTCCTTCATACTTTTTGGTATTGTCTAACTCATCTTTATTTGCTAACGACAACTAATATGAAGGAAATTCAGGACGATTACTATCTCGTGATATAACAGCACACAGTGCAATATCATCTGCTAGGATATATTACTAATTATTTTTTTTTTTTTCATAAGTTTGAATTCTAACTGTTGTATATTGGTATCTGGAAAGACTACTAAAGGCTGGTCCTCGTCGATATACCTCATATAAATAGCTGATGATGCCACTAGCATTAGAATCAATGTTACACGAAACATTTTTTATTATTGTCAACAAACTTAGCTTTACAGTAGTTAGAATTATTAAACAGTTTTAAGCTTTAAAGTTAATTTTACAAGTTTGTTTTTAATATATTGCATCCTGTATTATTTATCATTCGGCCTAGATTAATGGGATTTGAAGAGAAAGATGCTTATTTGAAAAATATTTATGGTTTAGATAGTAATTAAAGATTTGATACAAAATGAAGTAAAGATAAGTTTGATGTAGTAATCGTTAAAATTACAAAGTCTAAAAGAAAATTAATTAGTTTTAAATGTATTAGGAGCTCAGGTAATTCAGGAGATAAAACTTATTCCATAAATAAGAAGTGCACAGTCAAGGCATAATACAATTATAGATAGCCAAATAAAACTTATAAGAAAACATATTTTATACTAACATAGTTGATAAAATATAAAGTATGAGATTTAATCACTAGTAAGCATAATATTAATGATGGATGAAATGTGATATACTTCATAGTTATCAAAACTTGTATTAATTGGGCTTTACAATACAGCAGCTAAAATAATTTTGATATAAATCTTCGTACAGATTTGTATGCATCATATTTTTAACTATTAACAAAGTGTTATTAATGAAAATAGACTATCTAATAAAATATCCATAAGCGAGTACAGATAAGAATCCAACTAAATGAATTTCAGACATTAAACTTATAGTACTAATATAGATAATGATGCATTCAGTATTGATTTAATGATTATCTTATTATAAGTTTTGATATGCTTAATTATTTGAAGAGTTTAATTAATCATTTAGTTAAACTTTCCCTATAGTTTATTATTCTTTTTATAGCTCACCCAAATATTATCAAAATATATAATAAATTGGTTCTCTTTAACATTTTATACAGAGTTGTCTTTTAATAACTTATATATTTATCTTAATGATCATTCTTAAATACTTTTGTTATACTATAAGTGTTTTGTAAGATAGAATGCTAACAAAATATAAAAGTTTCCTGAATTACTTAGCAATTACTATAGGACTTATATAAAACAATCAAAGATTTCAATTTAATCAATTCAGTTAAGGAACAGTATTCATTTTTACTTATAAGCCATTCTTGATTGCATTAACTCTTTATTATATATTCATTGAATGATTTTCCTACACATTAGAAAATGCAAAAGGAAATTAATACCCAGATGAAGTTATATCAGTTGTTTATATCTCAAGTAACCTAGTTTTGTGAATTATCAGGCGGTTCTATATAACTTAAAGACTCTTAAAATTGGATTATTTCTGGATGAATGCAGTCTGAATTTAATTATAATGGAATTTAGAAATCATACAATTTAGTATGATGCATTTAAGATTATTAAGTTTTGATAATTTATTAAAGCTCTATTAGGTATCATTCAATAATACCATTACGATTGTGTATAGTTAGTTTACATTTCAAGAAGTAAATAACTAGTAGTATCAGGCGGGTAAGATAGTATAGTAAGAGTATGGAAAATTTAGTTAGATATAATGTAAGTTGTTTGACTCACTTTATATCTAATCTTTACTACATAACTTCAATTTTGTAAGAAAATAAAATGTCCTTTAAATCTTTATTTTCATCGAATTCTTGATGAAGGTCGATTATTCAAGGAGCAGTAGGATTGAAATGCTTTATAATACAGACATCAACTATTATAGTCTGCTGTTCATAAATAGTTATAATCGATTAGTTATGATTATATAAAAGTGCACTATATACGAATTACTAGGTAAAGCTCTTACTAAATAATATGACAAATCAGTTCCTAATGTTACATATACATTAACTTTTGATTCATTTTAATCCTCTTTTAGCTAGTAATTATTCAATTTATACTCTCACTGATTCAAATCTCTTATAATCAATGCTGAATCAGATTTCTACAATCTTTTGAATCCTTATTAAGGCTTATAGTGTAGTTTCTTGAATAAGGGAATCAGGATGAATTTAGTAGTTATATGCATAACAGGAGGATTAATGCTTTGGATTAGTTGATTAATCTTATTTATGCATGCATATCTTCAATACATAGCCCAGGTATGTGTACTTGAGTCTTTATAATAATTCATTTTATATATAATAAGAAGCAAAACTTATTAGATATATTTTAAAGGTATCTGAATAGCAATTTTTACATGTTAAAAATTATAATAATCCTTAAGAGTGTTCATATTATTGGATCATATGCAATATGTCTCATTTACTGTTTGATCACTTATCTGGACAACTCTAATATTTCATGTATCAGAAAATACGAAGAAGGAGGGCATTTAATTGATAGATTAATGAACATTATTCGAATGCACCTGATTTTATTAATAGTCAACACTCATAGATGCATAAAATGCATTACTCAGTTTATTTGAAATCATACTAAGAATTATTTGCTGAAATAACTTTCATAATCTAAAAGTAAAATTTATCAAAACTTTTAATTCATAACCCTCGAAAATAGGTGTGTAGTTTATAGAAGACAATCTGTTATAATGGTTTTCTTTGTAATTATCAATATATAAACTGATTATAAGCATTTTACAGATATTATTAGTTAATTTAAAGTCTTGTCACATTATTATAATTAATAAAATGAGATTTTTCATTCTCCTGGTAACTGTTAAGGCTTATGACGAAATCTACCTTGTTGGAGACCTCAATCCAATATTTATTAATAATAAGCTACAAAATATATCTTAACTATAGTTCACAAATTCGGCTCTACTCAATGGAAATCTTCTTAAATAACCTTTCATGATCTCATTTTGAGAATATCATGATGATTTAACTTGCTACTTAGAAATAGAAAAGTTGATGTTTGGGAAATACTAGATCCGATAAAGCTAGCTATACTTTATAGATTATCTAACCTATCAAACTACTTACTAAACTCTTCAAATCAACATAATTAGGCAATGATCTTTCATATCTATTTCTTTCCACCCACAATTGACCTATTTTTGTGCGTATTTTGGAATTGATTCATCTTGTCTTTAGCTTAATATCAATAATCCTAATTTTTACGATGCAATCCTCACAATAAAACCAATGTATAATTCCTACGAAATTTTAGATTTTGTGGTTTCTAATGGTTATGGAATACAAAGTGTAGCTGAGTTTGAGTAGTTACTAATCTAAAGATAAGCCTGCTCAGGATTATTAGCGTATACTCCGAGATGTGCTAATTATATAAGTTTATTCACAAATTCTATCAAATCTAATGATCCAAGTTTCTATGGATCTGAAAACAATATATTGTAAAATCCATTTTTAGCTGAAGGTGGCTCACTATTCATTGGATTGGACTTTTTTATCACAGTATTTTTATTTCCTACACTTTAAGGTGAGCATGAAGTCTTTAAATTAGTTAATACTCATCAAGAATTTATCATAGTATCTTATGATAATACCAATCATTTAATTAATGTAAATTTAGATGGGTGTATTAAAAGCAAGCAGATTCTTTAAAAGGAGGCATTTATATTAGGCGTTGGTTAATATAATAATATACTTGCTATAAAGGGAGATTTTGATATCACTGAATACCATTTAGAAGCATGTATTAATTTAGAAGTTGGTTGAGTAGAATCCATTGAAATACTTTGACTGGAATAAAGAATGACTGATTTTATAGTTTATAATTATATTCCAGAATTCAACTATATCAAAGAGAGACATAATACTTACATAAACAATCAAGTTAAAAATGGAACTTTATCTGGTGATTTTACAAGTATTTAATGTAATGATGGCTTTTACCTAGAATATGGAATATGCTAAAGTTGTAGTGAAAGATGCTAGACATGCTATGGACCTCTTCACTTAAATTGTATCAGCTGTAGGGATAATCATGTCTTTCACCAAGAATTTAACTCATGCTATACAAAATGTCCATGGTGAAGCTAATCTAATGGTTAATCAGAGTGTATTGGAGATTATGAGAAATTATATGTTGATTTTAATTAGTAAGATTTAGACTATCATGGGAAAAGTAACGGTTAAAAGCAGAGTATTATTAAAGGACTTGGTATAGAGCTAAATTATAATTAAATAGTAAGCATTGTGAATGATACTAACCAATCTCCTATATTACCTTACGATTTTTGCATATCGTTTGTAATTAGAGATTATGATTAATAATTCTCTTTTAAGTTAGCCTTAAACTAAAAGGAAAAGATCTTTTTTACTATAAGAGATAAAATTTATCTTCAAATTATTGAGAAAGACTACCCGAATTAGTTATTTGAAGCATAAAAGGATTAATCTAATAATTCATTATATTAGTTTTCAATCTGTTATATATATAGTCAAAGAACAATCTAGCTTTGATTAGATAATCAAGTTATAATTAACAACTATGCTTAGTTAGATTTTGACAATAACTTTGAACTTAATTATAATTTTGAAAATTTAGGCGAAAATGAAGCTGCATATTTGCTAAAAATGCAGTTTTCACTTGCATCAGATGATATCCTTATAACTACAACATAAGATAATTGTGTTTAATGCCTAAATTGTGATATCTAATAATCACAATGTTAGCCAATATGCAGCTAGGCTTAAGATTCCTGTGAAAACTGCTTTTTAACAGAAGATTTATGCTATGAATATCATTGCAGTATGGTAGAATGGTTTTCAAATGATTATGTAATTAAATGAGATACAATTCCAATAGTTATGTAGAAAATGATACTAGATGAATGTGACTAGATATGTGGAGATGGGGTGAACATGGCAAAATAAGGATGTGATGATGGGAATCTAGCAGACGGAGATGGATGTGATAGTTATTGTAATATAGAAGAAAATACTGTATGCTAAACTGAATTATATAAAAGATCTGTATGTTTTACTAAAAATTACTAATAGCCTATAATTTCACTAGAATCTAATAATGATGGTTTATTTGAGTTTTAGATACATTTATCAACTGGAATTGATGTAAATATTGATATCTAGTCGTATATTTCAATAGAAACAGTAGAAACTGAAATAAATCAAGTAAAAATGTATATTAATGAGTATTCTGATATAATAAATGTTTCATTTGAAGCAGATGCTTATTAAGACTTTACAGTTTGATTTATGATTGACTACAATCCTCTAGATACTGATGACATAGAAGGATAATTCACAGATTCTTTTACTTTAATTTCAAATTGCGTTGACTACGATATTTAATGTATCTAATGTAAAGGTAAGTTTACTTTGAATAAAGGAAAGTGTGAATGCCTAGGAAATATGAATAAAGCTGGAAATTGTATTCTTTGTTAAGAAAATTACATAGCTAATAAGGAAAACTGTGTATGTCCAAATGGGTATTATATTGATTAAGAATCCAATTGTAAAATATGCCCAGATAATTGTCTAGAATGCTCACAAATATCAGGCTAAGTGTAATGCTTAAAATGTGCAAAAGATTTTATAATAATTGACTAATAATGTATAGGATGCTTCCAGATAGAAGGATATGGGCTAGACTGATCTATATAATCAAAAACTCTTGATAAATGCACAGCTCAATAATTACCCTTTATCTGCACTGAATACTGTGGCGATGGGTTACTTTTAGGCTAAAATGAATGTGATGATGGTAATAATATAGGCGAAGATGGATGCAATAATAATTGTTAATTTGAGATAGGGTTTCTATGCAGTGCTAAGGGCTGCTCTAATAAAAAGGTAACAGCTGATTTGAAGTACAAAAGCCTTATAGATGATGTTTATTATTTAGAAATATAATTTAGTTAACAAGTGTACTCTGGAAAAGATATTGATAAAAATTGAACTATAAGTATAAAAGATATATCCTATGATTATGAATTTGAATATGATATTGGATTAATTGATAAAATAGTTATAAAGATAATGCCACATACTTTCGTCAAATCAAATACTCCTATAACAGTAAAAATGCAAACTAGCCTAAAAGATGAATATGGATTTGAAAGCCCGAAAGAATGAACAGCAAAACTTAAAGATTAATTTATCCCATCAATCAAGGAACTAGTTTAAAATACATCAGAAATAACGTAAACAGTTGCTGCTGCATCAATCTGCTTATCATCTATTGCTTCTATATGTTCCTCAAATATATAAATTGAGGCTCTATGAAAGAGTGTTGAAGCCATGCAATATGCATATGTGTTTCTATTTATCAATGTCCAATACACTGATGAGCTAAGCAGTTATATGCGATCCTAAAAATTTGTTAATTTTGAGTTTATTCCAGATTTTCTAACTTCAAAATTAGATTTTTACGAGGAAAATCAAATTTATGGAAAATTTTATTAAGAGAAAATAGGAACTAATATAATTTTAAACTCATGAAGATTTCTAATGGTATTTATTACTTTGGTAATGTGCTTTATACTTACTATCTAATTATCAAAATGTAAAGATACTAAGATAATAGGCAAAATTTACAATCTATTCCACTATAAGCTCTTTATTCAAGCACTAAAAATAGCAAGCTTGCCCCTTTTATTGTCTATTTTTCTATAATTTGAAGGCATGGAATATTATAATGGTTGGACTATTGCTTAGTATGCTATTCTGTTATTCTATATAGTTATCTTGATCATATTCATATTGACACTAATTATGAAAATCATTAAAGTTAGAACAAGTTTGTTATGCGAATAATACTATAAGGATAAGTTTGGGGAATATTACCCAATGTTAAGAACAAATCATAGCTTTAAAGCAGGTTTTTAATTGTTTATCCTTATTAAAAAAATAATCTTTATCTTTACTCTAGTAGTATTCTAATATAGCCTACAGCTTTAATTAAAGATATTATTTATAGTCTAGGTTATGTTCATTATCTTGCTTTAAATAATCAGACCTTATTAAAAGAATAATTTGGGAAACAGGCTTAGTTTATTTTGCGAAGGAATTTAACTTCTTGTAATTGTTTCAAGCTTTGTATTATCATTAGATAACTTGGATTTTATGTATAGAGAAATGATTTGTTCATTTATAATGGTAGGCCTTTTCACTACTATATTTTCTTAAATTGTTGGGTTTTATATACAAGGAATTGCTGATTTTATTAATTACTTAAAAGCTAAATGTACCAAATAATCAAATCAAGTTGGTTAGTCCAATGATGATGCTATTAATATAAGTGATACATCAATATAAGGCGTATAGTATGCACCTAATGTTTTCAAACGGTATTACTCAAGAGGTTATAGAAAATAGTAATTATTATCTTTTATTATGGTGTTGTTTTCTAATATTCATAAGTAAAATTGCTATATAGACCCTTAACAACTAAATAACAATTTCTTTTAATAAATTGTGCTATATTCCTCAATATCTCAATACATAAAATGATAATAGGACAATATACATGATGTAATTATAAGTTTACTTATTAATTAGTAGTATCAGACTATAATTCTCAAGTTTATATCTTTTCTTATATAATAATAATTCAACTATTAATCTTTTCTTACTTCACAATTCTAACATAGCTTAAATCATTTGAACTAAAGTTATATGAGAGATAAATAATAAGCTATCCATATTTTAATTATCTATCTAAATATCCCATACTTTTACTTTTCTATCAACTCCACCAGATACTACTAGCTGCTAATTTCTTGAAATACAGACTGATTATACTCTATTATCATGCTAGCCAATGACTCTGTTTCTAGATGGGCTTTATAAATCTCATACTCTTACAGTACCATCTATTCCACCAGACACTACTAATTGCTCACTTTTTGAAAAGCAGACTGCTTCTACCCCATAATCATTTTGACCTATAATTCTGTTATTTTATTAATTTCATAAGTCCCATACTATTACTTTACAATTACTTCCACCAGACACTACTAATTACTCGCTTCTTGAGATACAGACTGACTAAACAGTTCCTCTATGCTAATCAATTATTCTGTTATTTTACTAATCTTGTAAGTCTCACACTCTTACTTTACTATCATATCCCCCAGATACTACTAATTACTCGCTTCTTGAGATACAGACTGAATATACAAAATTAGTATGTTGACCTATTGTTCTGCTATTGTATGAGTTTTATAAGTCTCACACTCTTACTTTATTATCGCATCCCCCGGATACTACAAATTACTCACTACTGGAAATACAGACTGATTCTACTCAAAGATCATGTTGGCCAATCATTCTGCTATTTGATGGACTTTATAAATCCCATATTCTTACTTTATAATCACATCCCCCAGATACTATTACTTGCTCGCTTTTTGAAATACAGACTGACTAAACTAAAGAGTCATGCTAGCCAATTATTCTGCTATTGTATGAGTTTTGCAAATCCCATATTCTTACATTCATATCAAACCCACCAGATACTACCAATTGCCCGTTTCTGGAAATACAGACTGATTTGATATTTTTGTCATGCTATCCGATTATTCCTTACTTGCATTTTGGTTTACTTTATTAGAATTGCGCTTTTCATAATTTTAGCTACCTTGCTTACTACTTAGTATATTCTACCACTCCTAGGGAGTTAACTTATTATAACTTCATAATGAATTACAAAGCTATATTAGCTTTTTCACTTTTATTCATTATGATAGAAGGAAGTTAGTGCAATATCTCGCCACAAGCTTAAAGCTGATAATTTACTCTTTATATTATTTCTAGGTTACTTGATTTAACTGAAAAATCTTAATGTTTTGTATGCCTAGTTTTACATCTGAAGATTAAGCCATTAACAAAGGGCTATAAAGGGATTTAGGAATTAACTGTTAGCAGTTGGCAATCATTGATAATTCTTTTAAACTTAATGCATAGATTAGATGGTTTTAGATTCTCTCATAGAGCTATTAAGTTATCTTCAGTAAACACTCAACTCTTTAGTATACTTTGGATTTGGTTTAGATCAAATTATCCCCTACATTGTTGATTTCCTAGTAAGATTTATCCGAAAGCGGTTACAACAGTCAGGTTTTTGATGATTGTCTCAGTACATTATTCCATTTTATTTGCCAAATGGTAAAATTTATCTCATATTGGATTTCAACCTAAAATTGTTGATTTAGTATCATTTTGCTTATTTATAGCCTACTAAATACCATTATGGTATATTGCTGTTTTATTACAGAAGGAGGTTATTTTATATTAATCAAAAAGGACTAGATTTCTTATGTTCCTACATCTGGTAATAAAGGGAAATTAGAGATAAAATTACTCAGTACATATTAATAAAATGTTGGTATTCTAAATATGTAAATTCTTAGACTGATACGTTAAAACTTACTAAATCTTCTTATAAAATATACATAAATGTATTTTATATCGGACTTAACCTACACCTTCCCCGATATGAGAGCTTCCTTATTTAGCACAGGCGACTTAACCATGTACCATTAAACTGAGCACGGTATATTCACTTCTAATAGCGTACAGCCATTAGAAGATAGAGAACTAGAATCATTTAAAGTCGGATATATTGTGGGAGGTGGAACATGCTTTTTAATAGCAGTAAACGACTTTAAATGATTTCGCCGCAATTTAAGGATAATAGGATTAGCACTAACAGCTTCTCACTGCATTTAAGATGTAATAACAGGCTAAGCAAAACATAAATAGGTAACATTCGATAAAAGTAGATCATCCAATAAAAAATTTGACATTTTTCCATTGAAAGTTTTTGCAAATTCCTAAAATAAAGTAATCAGCTGTGGAAATAATTAGCCATATGTACTAGGAGACAACATTGCTCTATGTGCTATCGCATAAAGAAGGAATAATGTTACTAACTTTCCTCCATATTAGCTGCCGTTAGCAAATAAAGATGAGTTAGACAATACGAAAAGGTATTAGGGAAGGATAATCGGTAATCCTTAACGCCCTACAACTCCAAATAATATAATACCTAAAGTGTAATAAATGAGTATGCCTATTATGTGGGAAGTAATGAACAGCACTTTTAAATACTTCTATGATCTGGTAAAATCAGATGGGGAAATTTAATACATTGGCAGTAATAACTGCACAATTGATATAGCATGTTCAACTATATGAGGCATGTCTGGAAGCCCGATATTGGTTGATATTGATGGAACTTTTAAGCTTTTAGGTGTATACGTGGGAAGCTGTCCAGTCTAAGGTTAATATGAGTTATTTCAAATTGCGAAGTTAATTTATTCAGGTGATATTGAATTAGCTAGATAGGAAATTGAAAGACAGAGTAATCATGAAGAATTAAAGAAAATATTAGATAGGGTTTTGTGATTCTTAGAGTGTTGAGGTATTTTAGATACTACAGAAGAATGTGTAAATGGTACTCATGAATTAGCCTTTAATTATTTAATCTTTATAAAGAATGCAACAAATGGACAATATCTTCTTATTATACCAATTGTACATTTTTTCCTATTGCAGAATAGCAAAGCTGTTATATAAGCTCATGAGGTTTAATAGCGCAAATGTTGAGAAATCCTAAGTAATTCTTTAAAGTAAGATTAACCTATGATATCTTCTGTAGAATTTAATTCTACTATGATTTATTTCAATTTTTCATCAAATATGCAGCAGCTGTTGATATTAGATGCTTTTGATTTATTGGTAATCTAAGGAACAGATTTCCCAGAATATCTCATTATTCTTTTGCTTTAATTTTCCAAAGGCTGTTATTAGTTTAACTGTTTAATTTCCATTAATACTATACTAAATGTTTTCCAATGCATTGTCTAAATAGTTGCAATCAAAGTCTATTTAAATTGACTGAAGGGATTAAATAAAGTCAACCATATCTCTTGGTTAAATCTTACTATGATTTTCTTGTATGAAGTGTTTGATTGGATAAAAGCCTTACTTATCTTTTATATAAAGGCTTAACAGCTTAGCTAGTATCAAAGCATCTTTAGTTTCCCATAGTTCAATTTTTTAGGGCATTTGGTGTCTTATGCTTGATCATTTAGTAAGTAAGTCTTTATTACTGTGTTGTTATTATCGCAGAGGTATTAGTTATTCCACTATTTTTCTAATACTAAAATTCCTGCAGTACTTTAACAACATATAAGTATTAAATGTAAATGTACAGAATTTTAAGAGTTTTGTTTAAGGCTTATAATTAAATACCAACTACATATAAGGCAATTTTTCAATGCAATAGCACTAAGATATATTCAATTGAATTAGCCTCTAAATGATAGATGTGAAGGATTTTAATTATTAACAAAAAAATCATTCATATGGTAGATAATAGACATGGACTATAAGTCTTTAAATTAGCCTAATAATAAAACTTAGAGTTAAACTTAAGATCTACAGATTTTTGAC
>CAKKTI010000521.1:0-14276 GCA_920105805.1 Condylostoma magnum
TAATTTATCACAAATATAAAGTAGTTGATTCTTTGTAGCAATCTAATTCAAATAAAATCCAGTTATATGTATTACACTATTTCCTAGTAATGAATAACACTGCAAAGATTAAATCTAACTTAATGTAATTGAATTTTATCCTTTTGATCTTTCAAACCCAGAAACATTTATTGAAATAGGAGGAACTAATTTAACAAATGGATATAAATTCTATGGTAATCTATACAATGTATAATTAAGACTAACTAATCATACTTTGACATAGTAATACTTAAAGGACCTTTACATCGAATAGAAGCAATACTTATGTGGTATAGAATGTGAAGAATGTACAGAACCATTAGTTTGTACAGCATGTGCACCAGGTTTCTTCTTATATGATAGTGGATGCTTATAGTGCTAATCCTTATGTCAAGAATGCTCAAATAATACATAATGCAATCAGTGCAAATAAGAAGCTTATTTAGATACTAGTAATGAGTGTATCAAATGCAATTAAAGCTGCAGTAGTATATAAGACTTATCCCTTCCTTGCATAAACTCTAATGGCATATGTATTATCTTTCCCTGTATTATTGGATAATTTTACTAATAAGATAATTGCTATCCATGTCCCATTAATTGTAGAGATTGTAATAACTAAGACTGCTTAACATGTAAAGTTGGATTTGAATTAGTGAATGGAAATTGCTAATGTCCATTAGGATCTTTATTAGTAGATGGAGAATGTTTTGCTTGTTAAGTAGATTGTATTTATGTATTATCCGGATATTGTTTGAATAATCTAGGATAATGTATTCAATACCCATGTAATAATTTATAATATTACTTAGATGGATATTGCCTTAATTGTAATTCAAGTTACTCCAATTGCTATAGATGTGATAGGAATTTCTGTATAGAATGTAAAAGTGGTTTTCATCTAAATTCTAATAATGAGTGTATATGTGATAGTAGATATATAGAACTCGATGATGTATGCTAATAATGTAGCTCATAATGTAAGACATGCTCTGGGAATATCAATAACTGTACTACATGCTAAGAAAACTTTACCTTAGACAGTAATTTTAACTGTGTATGCTAAGGTGATCATATCTTTTTTGAAGGTTAGTGTATTAAGTGCAAAGAAAGATGTGATGAATGCTTATAGGGCTGTTAATTTTGTATAGATGAGGATGGAAATTGCAAAGAATTCGAATTGAAAGTAGCTTTAATACTTAATCATGGGAATCTAAATATCTAATTCAAACCATCTCTGTTTAGATAATTAGAAAAAAGTGATTTTATTATAAAAGAGGAAGAAAAAGAGATTGAATTTAAATTAGATATTATATAAGAAAATAAGGAATATAATTGTAAAATAGAGAGGACAAAAGTAATCAAATTGAAATTTATAGCTTAAGATATACTAAAGCTTTTATAACAATCAGAGTTTTAAGTTTAAGATTATAACTTTTAAGCTCCATAGTAAGAAGAAGAAAATGCTATCACTAAATAAGCTTAAAATATTACAATTGGAGTAATTACAACTTCAATTGCACTTAATATAGTAAATGCGGATCCTATTCAATTGGTCATTCTAGCTGATTATTTTTAATAAATTTCTAATATTTCTTTAGTTGTAGATGATTTACCTGATACATCAAAACAGTTTTATAAAGGAGTTGATATTTTTGGTGTTTTACCCAATACTGCAGATTTACTGTTTGATAAGTAATCCATAAGCACTGATATTTCTAAAGAATAAGGATATTAAAATGCTCTTTTTATATTTAATATTCAAGGTATATTGCTATTATTTGGAGTATTAATAAACCTTTTAATAATCTTATATTTTCTTAAGTATTGTTCGCATTCATCTATAAGCTAAAAAGCAGATAAGCTGGTGGCAAAAATCATACCTAAGATTCCCTTTCTAATAATAATAACTTATTTGGATATATTAACGCAATTTGCTATATAATTGTACATCATTAAAGATTTTGCTTAAAATCAAACTATTATTGCGAGCTTTGTTATATCACTAATTATTGTTATATTCTATTTAATCAATATAGTGAAATTAGTAATAGCAACATTTAATAATGATTACCAAGGTGTATATTTCAGCTAGCTTTTTGAGTAAGTTAGATAAGATAAAATATAAAAGGGCTATTTGATGATATAGTTTATATTCAAAACTGTTTAAGTATTAGTGATTATTAATCATGATAGAGGATACTATATGAGGGTATTCCTATTATCTATATCTTCAATTTTTGTAAGTTTTACATAGATTATCATATTTATCCTCAGAAATTAACCATATATAAAACGATTCTCTAATTTATAAAAGATTCTTAGTTAATCAATTTATATCATTTCATTAAATATTTGCTATACACTAAGTTAATCGGATAATAGCATACTAGAATACCTATTAATGATAGTATTCGCAATACCTATACTTACAAGTTCGATTTATACAATTTGGAGAGCTATCTAAGGTATTAAGAGATGTTTTCACAGGGATGAATAATAGTTAGGTAAATTATAGTGTGAAATTGACTATATACTAAATAACATTCAATTTATTCCATATGTATGTCTTGCCAAGTGCTTAATTATTAACCACTGTTTAGATTATTTTTTAAGTTTATATGCGTTTCCTTCTCTTTAACCATGCATTATTTAATTAAAAAATGAGGAGTTATTGATATAAGAATGATAGTAATAAAGGGGTTGAGCTATAAGGAAAATAGATTTTAATAAAGGAGTAATCAGCTTCTAATTATGATTTAACATTTATTCAAACAAAGGAATTAAATGCTAGCTGGTTTAAGTCATTTTATTGGAAATAAAGGAGCTATGGGCAAAATGGCTATAGTTTGAAATTACTTATAGCAAGTCTAAATCTTATATGATCTACAAGCTCTCTAATATATATTCATCAGATTGCTTAAGCATTTTATCTCATTATAGCTATTTCAACTTATTTAGATATAATAGAGTAACTTATTATATATAATACATAAATAGTATAAGATTTCCTTTGTTATACCATTTTATAACCAGATACCTTCAATTTCTTACTGATAATCTATGCGTTTGTTTAATGCTCTATATGAATGATCACTGCTAATTTCACAATATTCTATAAACATTCAAAAGTTATTATTTAGTGTACAACAAGTAATATTATCTAGTTCTCTTATAATTCATGCTTCAACTTATTAATCTTTTACTCTATCAAACTGTGAAATCAGCATAAGATAACCCTTATAGTGAATACTATATTTTCTTTTTCATCGAATAACTATAGTTGAATATAATCTTTTAATTCGTTTTTAAACTTTCTTAAAGCAGTACTATTCCTATTGAAAGTTTTTCCATTTATTAGTTAAGCATAATTTTTTAATAATAATTTGCTCAAAGTACTGAGTTTTAAATGATTTCTCTCAACTTTATTGATAGTCTCTATTATATATTTTAATTTTGAATTATCTCGTCAGGAAATTATTGCTTTTGGTTCTTATGTTAAACTCATTAAATTTATTAATTTTGAATGCTGTTAACTCTGATAAACAAAGCTTTACCTATTATAGTTTTATTGTATAAAAATAGCATATTTAGCTAAATATAAATCCCTAAAATGGATGTGCAATAAATTAGTAGAATATAAATATTGTTAGCAAATTAGCCTAAATTGCTGTTTACTGGGCTTTATTAAGATTCTTTAAAGTACATGAATTGATATTTGAAGATACTATTTTTGAGCGTTTAAAGAAAGCTTTTAAAGTATTTTAGGTATCTATTGGCTCATTTCATATTTAAGATGTTGTAAAAGCATTGTAACTATCTTAAGAAGTGAAAAGTAAACTCACATAAATTAATAAATGCTAGTAAATTGCTTTAACATAACTTTTAATATTGATCAGATTATTGATTTGCATTCATTTTATGGAATAAGAAAGAATCTAACATAGATTATGAATTGTTTTATAATGATCCTTATCAAACAGAATATGATAATAAAAACTTGTAAATTTATATAGATGTTTTATTAAACATGGTAAAAAATTATACAGAGACTTGTAAACTCGTACTCTAATCCTTATATATTTTATAATAAGAATAATCAACTATATTTATCAATATTAAGCTACTATATTAGAGTAAGAATTTTACTGTTTATAGAATATACTTGCCTAAAAAGGTTGATTTACCTATTTATTGCATACATAAAATAGTATAGAGAACATACTATAGTGTTAAACAACTGCCAATGCTTAATTATTATCTTCTAATTGGAAGAATTTAACTAATGTTTATAGACTTTAATTATATTAAAAATACATAACACTTAAATATCATAGTTATATTATAATAAACAAAATACATGCTATAATTCAATTCAAATAAGCTTTAATAACTAATCTCTCTCGTTTCTTTTCTTGAGTTTATCTCGTATTCTTCTATAAATTTTCACAACCATGATTACATAATTTCATAAGACTGGAAGAAGTATGAAAACTAGAATACAGTAATCAAAGGTCTCATTATCAGAATCAATTTCATAAAAGACCAACATCATCATATAGGATAATGAAAATGCCAAATAAATACCAATTTATAAAGCATTCATTGTTTATTCTATATAAGGCTTGTTTCGTACTAAGAATAACATTATCTAAGTAAAATTTACATGTATAGAAAATAAGCTGCACATTATTAAGGATATCTATGAGCTCATACCAATCATAGGCAAAGCTGTGAAAAATAGTCTTTATAATATGAAATATTGATGGAATCTTAAACCTAATCTATATTCATTGAATATTTTAAATATATGATTTCGTTCTTCTTATTCATATTAATCAATTCTATTACTCATAGAAAGTAATTTAAGTGTATACACGATCAAAATAATCTGATTAGATCTTACCGATATCGCTATTGATAAAACTAAGGAAGCAATATTCCATCCTGAATCAATATTAAAATATCTTATAGATATTGCACAATTGATACTTAAATCTAAGAATATTTGATTTCATAGATTAAAGATCATTATAATTACTTTATTGTAAATTTTCTTCATTAATATTGCAACTCTTAAATGAGAGCATCCTTATAAAAATCCTAGTAAGATTCATAGAGCAATAATAGTAAGGAATAGAGAAATAACAGGACCAGTATTGCCTAATAATATTGAGTGTTCATGCTTAAGACTCAATCCTTAACCTAAACCATATAGAGCTGGACCATTGAATTCTATTCTATCAAAAAAGTTAGGAAATCTGCTAAAAGAATTCAAACCAGATAAGAATCCCTTAATTCTTCATGATAGTCTTGGGTGAATATAAGGAATATACACTGAAAGTTGTATAATGCTTACAGTGATTCAGAAGCTCGGCAAATCTCCTTAAAGTGAAAATACAGTTAAAGAAGCAGCTAATGTAATTGATGCAGCAACTTCAGTATCTTCCTATAGCTGTTATGCTTCTTCTATTTCCTTGTTTTAATCATCTTTATCATTTTAGGTGATTTAAACATCTTTTAGTTAGTCTTATATTATTTTGGATTAAAACACTAATAAATAATCACCTTCGAAATTATCAGTTAATTAACATTCATAGATAGTTTGAACCAATACTTCTTTGAACTGAAAGTCAACCTCAGCCCTATCGACTAGAATAACTATATCTTCTTTTTCTAATTCTCTGAATAATATTGGATCAAACTCTATTTTAATTTTGTCTTCAATTCTACTGATATCTGCTGTTAACTTATATTCAATACAAGTAGAATCCTAAGATAAGCAATATTATTCTAAGTCTGTATTTTCACTGCATAAGACTTAGCATTGATGGCAACTTCCGTCTTCTAAGTCTATTAAATCCTTACCTAAACACTAACATTCAAAGTTTTAAGTAATAGAATATGGGTCGTAACAAGAAGTACACTTATCGATTCTGTCTACGCATGTAGCACAAAAAGTAGCGCAGTCTATACATTAATTTGGATTTAAACTTGTATCAAGGTAAGTGCCTTATGGACAACTATCAATACACCAGCTTCCATATAAAACTTTTGTAGGTCCACATGTTAAGCAAGTTAAAGGTGGCCCAGTGCATGTTTCACAAGTTGAGCCACAAGAAGTGCAGGCTACTGCTGGTGGTATACCTGAATCATAAAAGCCAACATTACAAATACAATCCGATCCACTCTATGTACTATCTGAAGGACAAACACATGTTAAATTATCTCCACTTAATACTCTTGGAGCAGTACATACACATTAATTACTCCCATTTATAATCATATTCAAGTTGTCTTAGCATGTATTGCATTATATAGTTGATACAAAATTATGACAACTAGCACAAGGAGCAGCACAAATTTAACAAGAATCATCATTAGTATCTCTTCAATCAGTCCCTGTACATTCAGCTAAACAATTAACTGTATTTCCAGTAAGATCTACATTCTCATATCCAGGATCACAAGTACATACACCGCCTGTATCAGTACTATTTGAAGGACATACACATGTTAGAGCTGGTGGAGCGGCTGTATTCTCAAATGTTGCTTTACATACACATGTTCCTGGTGTACTTCCTACTATTTCTGCATTTGAGTCATCACAACTATTGCAATCATTTGCTCCTAGCCCGCTACATTCTCCACAAGTCTAGTAACAAATACTAGATGGATAATAACAAGTATGATCACCTGCAGATGTTTCAAAGCATTAATTCGAGTTTAAAACAGTTTCACAAGAAGGATCATCACAATTACCAGCTGTATTCGAACCACCTCCACCAATCCACTCATCCATTCAATACGCTGACTATATAATTCCTTCAAAACCTCCTCCTATTTTTAGCGTGAAAGGACTATCTGTATTATTCCAATCATTACTAGACGCTAAAACATCAATTCTTCAATTCCTGCCAACATCTACTTTTAAATCAAGTCCAGGATCTTTGCTTCAAACTTAAACTTAGTATTAGATTCATTTATTCTATGTTAACAATGGAGGACTAATTGTGCCATTCTCTGTTGCACCAGTATCTGTCTATGCATTCAAAGTAGTTTAATTTGACCCATCTACACTGCCATTAAGAATAATATCCCCAGAATTATCGATGATTGAGAAGAGCTATCCAGGAGAGGTAATATACATTCAAAATGTGAAAAGATTTACTTCTCTTATGAGGTCAGATAGAGTAAGGTTTACAGTGTCAGTGGATTTCAAAAGTATACCCTGTGGTACACATTCTGGATCATCAGCATCAATGCCACTTGTACTGCCTAGTGTAGCAGGTATAGAACCAAAAGTCATAGACTAGCTGCAGGTTCCATCGAATTTGGCATCTAGATAAGTTGTTCCTTAGGTTAGTTGAAGAATGAGTACAACTGTTAGGAGTTGTCGAGAAAACATATTTATTATAAATAATGAATTCTTTATTATAATGATTTATACAAAATACATCAAAAGGACAACTTTTTGGTGTACATAGGAAATTTTGTTTATTTTGGATGAGAAAGTTTCCCATTTTATTAAATATTAGTAAAAGTTAAATAAGGTTTCGGATAAAAAACCTGAAAATTAAGTCATATAAGTTATTTTAAGAAGAGAATACAGAGCTCATACATTGTTCAAAGGAATGCTGCAAGTGATCTTCTATTTGTTCCTTTTATTCTAACAATTTAAGCATTTTTTCTATAGGATTACTTTGAAATGTTGAGTAATTTCAATTAGATATTCTTTTTTCACTTCAATCTCCTTAGCTGTATAGGAATGTCCGTTATCCATGTGAATAAAGTGAAAATATACTAAATTACTCATCTATACTAGCATTTAGAATTATTCCATAAGAATAATCAACGATTGAGGAAAGTTTTTCAGGAGAGGTAATGCACACTCAAAATATGAAAAGATTTTCAATTCCGGCTAAACTGGATGTTGATAAATTTACAGTATCAGTGGATTCCAAAAATATACACTGTGGTACACATACTGGATCATAATCATCGATACCATTTGTACTGTCTAATGTGGCAGATTAAGAGCCAAAAATAATAGATTAGTCGCAGGTTTCGTCAAATTTGGCATTTAGAAAGTCTCCTGGGATTAGTAAAACTGTTCGGAGAATATATTGATTATAAAGAATCAATGATTCATTACAAGTAATATATAGGGGGCATCTAAGGAGACAACTCTTTAGGGGGTGTGGAAGGTTTTATAAATTTTGGATCAAATAAACTTTCATTTTGATTTGCCGTAGATATTGTTATAATGAAATCTTCGGTAGAAAAACAGAATATAAGAATCAGTATTCTTATATAAGTGATTCTAAAAGAGAAAGTGTAGCTAGAGCTTGTTTCTATATTGTGAAAGCAATATGATCATTAATCCTTAATCGTTTATTTGATTAAAAGGCTATTACTTAATACTTTTTGTTATCCGTATCTATATAACGTCCAGAAGTTATGTCCCAAAAATGGATTTCAAGGGATTAGCTGAATATACTTTGAATAATAAGCATTTAAAGTGCAAAGCTAAAATATGCAGTTATAGACTGATGGAGATATATTGAAGGAGTATTTTAAGCTAGGGATGGCTTAAACTTCAGGATAATTTTGGAAGAATAAAAGAAGAAGCATTAATCTGACTTTTTGGCTTGATTATCTCAGATAAAGTGTTTAAGATTGTATCAAAAGTCTAATTTAAACTTGAACTAGAAGGATAATCATTACGGATTGAATTTGTATTAAATTGCTATTTTATATAATGTGGAATAAGAGTTGAAAGTAGTCAGGTAAAGGAATGAATGTTTTCTAGTAATGTTTAAAAATACAATTAAATCTATCTCTTGTAAAATTTATTTGAATGATAGTTTAATTTACGCAATAAGTTAACATCTAATGCGGGTGTAACACTATAGCTTGCCTTAAACTAAGTATCACAATGTTATTGGTCAAATTCTTATTAATTTCAACAAAAGCAGCAAATTTTGTGATTTAGAGGAAATCATACTACTGTAATCGGCAATTCGATCAGCCTAAACTATCTATAAATATAGTAAAACTGTTAACTTCAAGTAGGAAACAAATACTATACTAAATAAAGAAAATTATCAAAATTATATTGTATAAATTTAGCTCTTACAATTGCTTGGATGATTAGATTATTTGTGCCGGTGAATTTACAATAGTTTTCCCAGTCATGCAAAATAATGTTTTTAAATTTTAAACTGTATAGTATTGGAAATATAAGTAACACTTTAGGAGAAGATACGGATAAGTTGACTCAAACTAAAGCATTTGTATCATAAAAATATGTGTCTATTAACTAAATTGAAATGTAATGAAAACTTATTATTTGTATTGGATTTTAATAGAGCTAATTTTTGTAATTATGATATAAAGAATTTATTTCTAATTTGATATTACAAAGTTATAATACTCTGTAATATAAGTCAAAAACTAACTATATGGATTTAAAAATTGATACTGTTTTCTTTGAAATTAAATACTGATTTTTATCAAGTTATAATGCTTTGAAAAGCAAGCAATAAAATGATATGCTGAGGAATATTGAATATAGAGCCATAAGAAAGTATTTTAAATATTATAAGGCAAATTAAAGCATAGCTTCATTAGGAGTGAATGCTATGATATATTGCATTATAAAACATTCGTTGATTGTGTATTAGGAAAACTTATTGCATATTAGACTTATATTTATAATAATACCTAAACTATATTGACAATAGAGCAATATAAATAATTGAAGTGATTTATGGCATAAATTAATCAGAACTCAGAGCTTTAATTGAGTAAAGAGAAATTAAAAAGATATTAGATAAACTAGTATATTTTGCTATCTTATTTTCCCTGATAAAAATACAGTAAATAACTTATCAATCTATCTTCTACACATTATCAATCTAAACTAAGTTAAAATAAAGCTATCTAATCTATTACCTAACTAAGTGGGTAAAAGTAAGCTTTACGGTATAAGATTATTCTGATAACATTTTATAAGTTTTGTTGATTTTAGAGAAATTTTATACTGTAGGCTTATTTCTTTGTGGTAGATATTAGTGCATTGAAATGTGCTATTTGGTTTAAAGCAACAATCCGCTTTCTTATTAAAAAATAGCTTTAATATCTTGTTTTATTTATATCATTTTATTAAAGCTATGGACTATTGCTATTTTAGTGCTTATGTCATTTAATATATACCTTAAAATTACTTGAAGTAAGCTTATAAGGACTCAAAAGGATTTTAGCTGTTTGTAATGTAACAAGATTTTACAATTTGAAGATTACCTAGTTGATATTTGATGAAATTATAAAGAGATTAAAACTACTGTTTTTAGTATTCTGAGTACTGTTAACCAGAACGATACAGTTTTAAGTAATTTAATCCTATGTATTCGTATTAAACCTATATAATCAGAAATCAGTCTATTACTAACTACTGTATTTCTTGCCTAAGAAATGGATCATTTGATAATTGATATATCTAAACAACTTGTAAATAACGCCTTAACTGCTTATATTAAATATAAACTACACCTACATTTTTCTAATGAGGAAATCCCAGAGATAAAGATACAAGAAGTAATCATCTGAGAAGCAAGCTTATCCTAAGGTAATAGGTAAAATAATAGTGGCTTTATATGTAGAGCTATGACTATACCTAAAAGCATTCTAAGTACTAAGTTTAACGATTGGTAGTTTGAAATGAGTAATACAGAAAAAGTATCTAGCTGGTTGTATAGGCTGTTAAGTCAAACTAAAAATAGAGAGTCATAAATACTAATCTGAAGCTTAGGAATAATTAGCTATATACTATGTTAATACTTTCTTTTTATTATAATTACCATAACTTATACAAAGGAATCGCAGTAGAAATATGTACAAACATATTTAAACTGATTAAAATAATATAATTGCACTATCCCAGCTCCAACACAATCATCAGTTGTGCTATGTGTGTATTAAAATAGATTCAATGATCCATTTAAAATAGTGAAATATGCTATATAGTGGATAGAAATTCAATTAATAAACTATATTCTTAATTACAGTTTCCTTATCAGCCTAAAAATAGCAAGTATGCGAATAGGTACTAAACAAACCGATCCACATATTGCAGCATAAAGAATGTATCCAATCTGACTATCTTACATACATTATAGTTTTTGTGGACATTCACCATAAAGCTATCTCCCTCATCTGGTTAATAAAATTAATTCACCTTTTTCAGTAAGGTTAGATGATAAGGAGCATATTCATATGAGATCTTCATTATAATTTGGTTTTCATCAGAAATATAATACTAAAATATATTGTATTTCACGATTATTTGGATAAGCTCTTAATTTTACAATGTCAGAGCATCCTACAAACTTTATTTAATGTAACGCCTACTAAGCAATCAGGAGATTTCATAATCCTGTCCTCTTAGAATCATATAATCAAACATATGCCATCCAGGCAGTGTCAGCCTTATTACACGATTGATTCGTCAAATTCTAAGGTTACTTCATCCCATATTTATTCACTTACTTTCCCTGTGCATAAAGCGGGGTATATAAAGATTGGAGCAATTTTAGTAATATACTATATAATATTAATACAAACATTATATTTTTTAAGCTTCAAGCAAAAACTAACCTTATATCCTTAAATGACCTTTAGTACTCCTCTTAAAGCAAATAATAACATTACTTTATAATCCCCTATCAATTAAATAAACAATCCCTATTCTATTTCCATAAAATAACTAAAAAGATGAAAGACATGTTAAATTATGATTAAAGACAGTAAATACCTGAATTATCTAACCAGTGGGACTCTTTGATCCAAAACTTGCAACAGCAATTCCAAATGCTTATACAGGACTAAAAGGCCATTAAAACAACATAGAAAACCCATTAGGACTCATAGTTCCATACTCATAATAAACTTTCCTATTACCATTTCAAAGCAACTGAATATTTTAAATTGATGCCCCTCTAATCCTACTACTAAACTATATTTAATAATTTCTTGAGGCTTGATTTCATACTGGGACTTTATACCTCATTTTTATCGAAGTATTTGCGTCTTATTCCTAATATTAAGACAATAACCCTTAATCTTTATTCTAAGGTCTCCACTCATACTACTGATTCATTTAATCAACTGCTGGCATTAATATTTCGATTTTTCTAGGAACATCTGTCATATTAGAGCCGAAGCCTTTATTGAAAAGTACGACTCCCAGTTCTTTTCTTCTATTCGTAGAATTTGACTATCTATTACTAGGATTTAGCCCAGTATCGTAAATATGAACTATCTTACCCGAGAAATTAGACTCCATTAAGGCAATATTATTTAAGTTTTTTTTACTAATTCTACCTTCGCTGGCAGTCATGACACAAGTAAATTTCCTTAAATGCCTTTTTCTAAGACACCTTGCTAATACTTGGTCGTTAGTTTCATCAATAAGATAAAACATGATTCCTTTTGACCCACAGCAAGACTTCTTAACTACGACTTTACATGAAAAGAGTTGATCTCTGGGTAAAGGTGTAAGTAAAAAGTTATCGAGTCGGGGTCCAATGGGGTGAGATAGTGGTTAGAAGTTTTAGTATCGAATTCAATTGGAATTTTACGAATTTGCTTGTAGCTATTGTAATTAGTCTTGTAGTTGTTATATTGTTTCTTATTACTACTGAATTACTTAATTACTGTTAGCCAAGATGCCTACGATCTAATTTATTTGAAATTAGGTTGTCTAGACTTAGTTTTAGTATTGAATTGAATCCATGTCTTATTGATCTGAGTTATTGTATTATGGAGAAGTAGTTAATTGATTTATACTAGTATTTATAGCTTGTATAATAGCTTAGGGAGTTTAGTAATTAGTTGGATCACTCCTTGCTTGATCTATCAAGGAAGAATTGTTTTAGTAAGTATTTGGTTGTAATTGATTGTTATCTGATTGATTGAGGTTTTCTAAGATCGGTTATTGATTATTTTCAAAGGGTTAAGAACTATCTCGCGTGTTTAATTAACGCATTTGCTCATCATCCTTTCCATTCAAACTGTCTTTTGATTCCATTTTATTTATGTTTGAAGAAGGTCAGAAATCTTAAATACTGTAGAGTTAGCTGTACTACTCAATATAATTAGATTAGTTATGAAGGGATTAATGTGTATTGGGTATATGGTTTAGTATTGATTAAATTATCGCGAAGGAAAATATTAGATTTATTAAAAGTAGATCTTTATTAAGGGTATGTTATGCATGAAATGAGATAAAGTTTATTAGATACTAGAAAAGCATATATAAGATTTAACCAGACTTTTCTGAAAGTATTTATTGCTTATAGCTTCTACCAATTGATTATTAAACTATAAATAATCACTTTTATTCACAGAGAGGTGAAATTAGTCAGTAAAACTTCTCGAATGGAAGTTAATAATTAGGGTAGGCCTATTTTGTTGAATTAGCTGAAATTATAAATGTAAAAGACATGATAATGTTAAACTGTATTAGGACAATAGAATAAGAACTAACGTTGGAATAGCATTGGAAGTATTTGTAATTATTAGATATACGTAACTAGATTACTTCGCAGTAAAAATTGTATAAAGATATTATGAGAAATCTTATAGTATTTCGTAGTACTAAAGGTTTTTTATATATAAAAAATTAAGAATCAAAGTAGTGAAAAACTTCATATTAGGAAGAGACATTTAATGTATACTAAAAGCACTATTTAGTCACAACATTAAAATTACCAATAAAGTTTGACCCGTAACTACATAAATTTATAAATAATTAGAATGTAAATAGATACCAGATATGAAATATATTCACAAATAATTATGGTTTAATCCTGTAATTCTAACTTTAAGCCCATAAATTATGTAATAAAAATGGTAAGACTCCCCTCAGAATCTTACATAGCCCTGAAATTTTCTACAAAATCATTGCCTTTAAGCATTTTATATATATCCTAACTAAACTAATTTGAGCCTTTTATTCTTTATAATAAATATGTTCTCTCAATAACTTCTAACAGTTGTACTTATTCTTCAACTAGTCCTAATCCAAGCAGCAACGTTTCTAGATGCCAAATTCGATGGAACCTGCAGCTAGTCTATGACTTTTGGTTCTATACCTGCTACACTAGGCAGTACAAGTGGCATTGATGCTGACGATCCAGAATGTGTACCACAGGGTATACTTTTGAAATCCACTGACACTGTAAACCTTACTC
>CAKKTI010000522.1:0-14262 GCA_920105805.1 Condylostoma magnum
TATACAGGAGCTTTTTTTGTTATTTGTAAATTCAGGGTTATATAAATGTTAATTTATTTACTAGTTTCAACTGCCGCGGTAAATTGTTTTAACTCTTATTGCAGTGATTCTCTTTAAGCATGCTAGCCATTATGTAATACACAGTTATGTAACTATACAACATAGAAGGACTAATGCTAGGCGGCATGTGAGGATCTACATTGTGATCTTTCTTTGGTAGGGGATGGCAACTGCGATGATGAATGTTAGTACTTAGAGTGTGGTTGAGATGGAGGAGATTGCGGATATTGTGCAAGTGGCTGCTATTAGGACATGCTGGGAAATGGAGTATGTGATCTAGAATGTAGTACTTCCTAATGTCAGTTTGATGATGGAGATTGTGAAGTTTTTTATTTGTCTTAAGGGGCTGATGGAGTAGGAACATATGATGACCCAGTGGGAACTATAAGTTAAGCTGCAGGTATTACCACTAAAGACGGAATCACAGTAGTTATTTTAAACCAAGAGTATTTATTAGAAGGGGGAGAGATAGAGCTTGATGTATAGGTTACTATCTAAACAAACCGCTGTAATACTAACTGCGAAGTAGAAAAGGCTATGGTTAAACTGAATAGTGGAGATACTGTGTTTATAATCAATAAGGATTTCATGCTTTATGATGTTGTCTTAGATGGAGCAATATATTTAAAACCAGGATGCTAATAGGAAACTTGCCAGTATTGTCCTGATATCTTTCAAGATGATAATGGAAATTATTTAAACGATAAAAGCTAAGTAATAGATATCGCTTAATATGCTGAAAGATCATATTGCAATGCTTATAACTTGATAAATTTTATGACGTTCAATGGTAAAAAAATGTACTTTTTCCTCACTGATATTTAAAATTTTAGGTAGGAGTACTTTAGTTTTATCAGTTACCAAAGCGCATAGATTTTCTCATATAGTTCAAAGTGGTCAAATTTGAGATTTTTTAGATTTGGTATATAAAATACAGGCTGCTTAGAAAACAATTATAAATGTGGATGGCTAATGTTTCTATAAAGCATTATTGAGCTGGTAGGTAATGGATTTGAATTCAATAGTGTTAATCTAAGTTAATTTACTACCTTTTATAGCTTTAGAAAAGAAAAACTTGTAATTTCAAATTGCCTATTTTAGTACAATCTGCATTCCAATAATCTATAGGGTTAAGGCCCTCCTCTTGCCTTATTTTGAGTCTTTGATCCTCTATTTTTATCCATAACACATACCGATTATCATTATAATAGTGGAGCCCTTATATTAATGATTAATTAAGCTTAATTGCCGTTAACACTTTAAGATGATAAATTAATATATCATGAGAAAAATCAGATCATTTTACAAGATCTTAAAATCAGCAATCTTGTGACCTAGTATGAATACATAAATTTGAGATGTATAGGTCAGAATTTGAATACGCTAATAAAAGATATAGAAATTAGTAATTTCATGATTGAAGAAGAATCTCTATTTGTAAACAGTAGTATTGCAGCTTTTGGCCCTACTTCTACAGGAGGTTATATCTAAGTTACTAAAAGTGATGGATAAACAATCACTGTGGATATATCTCCTAAAATGCTCACTTTATAGAATATTGTAATTAAAAATTTCGATTTAAGGTAAGGAGAGCTAATCACATTATCAGATTTACAGTATGGGCTGATAGACAATGTAAATATTACTGATCTAGTATAAGATTCAAATAATGCAAACACATTTTTACTTAATGGTTTCATTGCAAATCCAAACTCCTATTTAAGTTAATAATAGCCTATTGTTAATAGAGTTGGTAGTATTTTGATAAATCTAGTGAATGTTGGAACTTTAGAAATTAATAAGCTTGATATTACAAATTGCGCACTATAATAGGGAGTAGCTGGAATTTCTATATAAAATCCACAAAATATGAAAATTATTGATTCCTAATTTCTTAATAATTCATCTGGCTCCGAAAATTTTTAAATCATGAATATTTCTAATATATCAAATGAGTTTGTTATAGATAATTGTGAATTTAAAAACAACTCAAGCCTTTTAGAAATCCATAGTGGAGGGTTTTACTTTGAAGGTGCAGAAGCAAGTACTATAACGATATAAAACTCAATATGATAAGATAATTAATTTGGCTAGAATATCTTATTAAGCTTTAGAGGAGACTTGAAATTAGATTTGATAGACTCAGAAATCATAGCAAACAATGCATCAAGGACTATTGAAATTAACCAATAAAATTCAGATATTAGTATTGAAAATCTCATTATAAGAGATCATTAAAACCTTTAACAAAATCTGGTGATAATAGGAGAAGGGCTTTGCTTGTTAATCATTAAGGAACTATAAATCTCAAGTAATAAATCTATTAATTCATCTGGAATCATGATTGGAATGCAAGTAAGAATGAACTCTAGCTCAACCATTAAAAATAGTTCATTTTTAGACAATATTTCCTCTATTTCAAACGGTGTAATTGTCTTTTAGCATTCTGAAGGCCTTATAGTACTTAATAATAATTCTTTTGTAAATAATACTGGAATACAAGGAACTTGCATAAGTCATTTATCTCAAAACCAAGAAGCTATAACATTAGTTAAGGAATCAGAATTTAAGTAAAATTAAGGTGGGCCTTGCATTAAGGTTCAGGGACAGAAAATATTGAGTTAATTTATTACCGAGAACTGTAATTTTCATTTAAACCAAAGTACATCTATTCAAGTAAATAAGGGCATATGAAATGATGAGAATTCTAAGATATACGATAATCAATCTGCATCAGGTAGTATTATACTGGAAAATAGTGCTTAAGCTATACTAAAGAATACAAAAATAACAGATAATAATTCTTCAAGAGATGCAGGTGGAGTGTATTTAGACTCAATCTCTAAATTTACTTGTGAGGATTGCTTATTCAGTAACAATGTGTCCTAGTAAGAAGGAGGAGCTATCTTTATATCGA
Source organism: Condylostoma magnum (assembly GCA_920105805.1). Lineage (NCBI taxonomy): Eukaryota > Ciliophora > Heterotrichea > Heterotrichida > Condylostomatidae > Condylostoma > Condylostoma magnum. Next base: position 2,978 of record CAKKTI010000522.1, read on the forward strand.
ATAATTCCTGGATTGAAATCTCAAATTCCGTTATTGAGAATAATACTTCACTTGCTAAAGGATCTGCCATATTTGCTATATCTTGCTTAGATAATGAATCCACTATACAAAACACTACAATTCAAAATAACCTTGTAGAAGAACAAGGCACCATTTTTGCCTCAGAAGCTTATTTTACTCTTTAAAATGTGACATTTAAAAGCAACTAGTATAATATTCAGAATGCCTCTATATCTGTTATATCATCAATTCTGCAAATATCTGATAGTACTTTAAGCAATCAGCAAGGAGAGTTTATAAATGCTGGCTTATTATCTAATATAACTATTTCAAGCTCGTATATTTCCGACGGATAAGCATTCAGTGGAGCAGGAATAAATCTATACTAAAACTCTGAATTACAAGTAAACAATACAACTTTTAGTAATTTGAGTGGAATAATAGGAACCGTTATTATTTCTTACTCCTAGAACGTAATAACAATAAAGGATAGTACTTTCAAGGATTGCACTGCATAAGATTACATTTCTGGGATTTACTCCACTACTTCTGATATAACAATAGAAAATACGACTTTTACTAATATGATGAAAGGAGTGATATATTCAAGTAGTTGCAATAAGATATAAATAATTAACTCAAATTTCAAAGATAATTCCACCCTAACTCAAGGAGCATCCTTACATTGTGATATCTGTTATGAAGCTTTGATACAAAATACAACTTTTGATAATCAACTAGCTTAATAAGGAGGAGCTCTATACTTCAAGGGTAATTAAAACACAAATTTAACTATACAAAATTCAACGTTTAAGAATAATACAGCTGATTCAGGGGGTGCAGTATTTCTATACACAGTCAATACAGACATTGTAGAATGCATCTTTAATGCTAATAATGCAGCACTGGATCATGGAGGAGCAATTTATATCAAAAGCGAATTATCTACAACATTATACAGTATTACATCCAACAACTTTGAACAAAACACAGCAGTTCTAGACGGAGGCTGCATTAAATGAAATGATGTTTAGCCTATTATATCAGATAATCAAGTTAATTTCAATACAGCTTAATATGGAGAATTTGTAGCATCTTATCCTTCAAAACTTGTAATACAAAACTGGGATAATGAGATTGAATTCTTTGAGTATGAATATAATGATCAACAAGTGCCAATTGCGGGTATAGCTGATAATATAGTAAGTGGACAAAATTTCGCTAAAGATTTGAAAGTTTTACTGATTGATCACTATGACAAATAAGTTTTAACTGAATAAAGAGCTGTAGGTGTTATATCTCTATAAAACTAGAGCGAAGGTTCTATATCAGGAGCATCTTCTCGGACTGCTAAAAATGGTGTTTTTCTGTTTTAAAATGAATTTACATTAGTAGGAACACCTGGAACTAGCTTAAACTTACTAATTACTTCTAATAGCTTAACTTACAAGTCTCCTAAAATACAGTCAATTAATCAAATCATACTTCAATGTAATCTAAGAAACTGTAATAAAGGAGAGGAATTAAAGGATAATCAGTGTAATATCTGTCCAGTAAATTAATACAGTTTAGATCCCTAATAACTTTGCACGAATTGCCTTGACAATGCGATTTGCTATGGAAATTATACAATGGCTCCAGATAAAGGATATTGGCGTTCAGGAGTTGATAGTGAGAATTTTATAAAGTGTCCAAATTAAGATGCTTGCCTAGGCCCAGATTTAAACAATTTCAGCTATTCAGGTAATTGTTTAAAAGGATATGTGGGAAATCTTTGCCAGGTTTGTGATGATAATTTTTCTCGCTCTGGGTCTGATCTGTGTTCTGAATGTTAAGGCAATGAAGTTGTTATCATTTTAACGATTATCATAGGAGTGTTTTTAGTTGCTTTTATAATTTTCTTAATTTACTCCAATTTGCAAGCAGCAATTATGCCTAAGTCACTTTAGTCAATTTATTTCAAGATACTTTCAAACTTTTTCTAATTATTATCAATTTGCCTGTAATACAATTTGAATTGGCCTGAGATTTATAGAGATTTATTCTAAGTGCATGAGGCAGCTGGAGATGCCACTCAGGCTGTTATATCAATTGACTGTATTTTGCCCAATAATATGGATATTAAGTACATATTCATTCAGACGATTGCTGTGAATATAGCTCCTTTGCTGGGATTTATATTAGCCACATTAATATGGCTTGTATTAGCACTGTTTAATAAGAGCTGGAACAGTTTGCTATCTAACTTAATCTGCTCTACAGTTGTAATTATGTTCTTTGCATAACCTTCAATACTGCTGCTATCCTTTGGTATGTTAAACTGTAAGGAGTTAGATGAAGGGGAATGATGACTAGCTAAAAATCTTGATATAGAATGCTGGGAGGATGATCATTTATTTTATGCTTTATCATTTGCTGTTCCTGGTATTATAATCTGGATTATTCTACTTCCATTAGTCTACTTATTACTTTTGATTCAAAACAGAAAGAAATTAGTAGAATTAAAAAATAGAATCAGATTTGGCTTCTTTTTCAGAGGATATAAGAAGAAAACTTTCTTTTGGGAATTTGTAGTCTTATTAAGGAAATCTTTGATTATTGGGCTATCTGCACTGTTGATTTAAGTTGAAATAGGAGTCCAAGCTTTGATTTTGCTAGTAGTTTTGATTGCATTTATCATTTTGTAGATTTATTATACACCTTTTGCTGATTTTTGGTTGAATAGAATAGAACTTGTGGGACTGAGTGTAGCAGCTATCACTATTTATATTGGAGTCTATTTTTCTATTGAATAATTCGAGTATGATATTGAGCTATTTACGTTTGGCTTTACTTTATTCATTAACGCTATCTTTATGCTTTTGTGGCTATACGATTTCCTATTTATTTTGCTAAGTAACATTTAAAGCAAGTTTGCAAGAGTTAGAAGATTGTTTAATAAGTGGAGTTTTATTAGAAAACGATTATTGATTATTGAGGAAAGAACAGCTGCAGTTTTTCAAGTTTTCTAAAGTGATGATTAAAAACAAATAAGAAAATAAAAGTATGTAATGTAAATCGAATAAGATGTAGAAGTTAAATCTAGTTTTAATTCTTCACAAATGCAAATGAACAATCCATAAAGTATATCAGATTCAAACTAATTAAATTCAGTTAATTCAAATGCTAGTATAGATTAAGTGCAAGAAAATGATTAGTTACATAATTAGTTTTAGATCTTTATTTTGTATGTATGTTATTTCATATTTATTTAATTTTACATTTGAGGGCAATACAAATTAATGCTAAAACATATATTAAATTTCTAACAAATCATCATTGTGGTGCTTTAATCTTTTGGGAAGAAGTTCTGAAATCAGGGACACTTAAATCAACAACTCCAGATTCATCAGCTTATATGTTCACATGTGTTGTACATTTTTCATTTTAATCCTTTTACTTTTTTTTATTTTTAAAACGTTGGAAAATATTTTTAATTGCCACAAAGTAAAAAATGCTGACATTTATTCCTATGATAAAAATTAGAGAGTATATTTGAATACCTAGTTCATTTATTCGGAATAGTATAGAACACATAATGAAAAATATTCCGAACTCTGATATAATAGTTATAATATTACCCATTATTTACTCATCAAAGGGTCTAAATATAAGTAATAGGATCAAATAGGTGATTAAACTCCAATTATCACCTATAATTATATCTAGCTATCATAGTTGAAAAGGCAAATTCCAAAAACAATTAACTCTTTTCTTATAAGTTTTAATGGGAAGAATGAGCATTTGAAAAGACTTGTTTATTAGTAACCAGCATAAAATTACCCGAACATCTACAAATATTACTCGCTTTGAAGTAATTATTGATTACCAAATTATAGATAAACTTACCTATACCAAAAATATACCAAATTACCATAAATTACTATAATAATTGCAATAATGAAACACTAAAGCATTATTCTATCATCTCCGTACATCATAAAAGTACAGATACTAAATGTTAATGGAATTGATATTTCATATAACAGTCTAATAATTACTACATACTAAAATTTAGCTACAAAAGTTTATATTAATTTAAGTTGAGTCAAATCCTTTAAGACTATTGAAAGTAAAGTTAATAGAATTACAACTATTAGTAGAGATATAATTCCACCAGCACTTTATAGGATATTGGTTGGCACCTCTTATAAGGCAAATTAATTCTCAGCTTGTCCTATTTCATCTTCCATAAATAAACTAAATGTATTAGGCACTGCTTTCATGTTTGAAAATTCCCACATTTTGAAGAATTCCCTTAAATCGACTTATATATCTTCAGTTAGAAATGATAGTAAGTTTAAAATTTGCATTATTTCAACTGATCTTCATAAATTTTGCAGATTGAAATTACAATTTAAGCAATTAAAACTTGAAAATACAGCTGCACTTGCAGCTATTGATACTTATGAAGCTTATATAGCTTAAGTCATTATTACTAAGTTTTCATCTAGATAAGCATCTTCTAGTATTACTTCGTATCTATAAGACTTAAACTGAATTCCTTATTCATTCAATTTATCTTTCTCTAAATCTAAATAAAGTGATGAATTTTTAGAAATACTTGATGATGCATCTATTATTAATAAGTACTTGTTATTGACTTACATTTAAAAGTTATCAATATAATCATCATTAATAAAAATGTTGCTTCATTCTTAGAGATTTTCTTCGTATTCTGATACTATTTCTATTATGTACTAATTATCATTTAATTATATGTAAACCAATTAGATATCATATATTTTACAATTAATGCAATCAGGGCAATTATCTTAGCAATCTCCACAAGTGAATTTATCAATATTAAACTAATTTTCATTGCATATTTTATAGCATTGATTATTTTCTTATAATTCAAAGTTATCTATGCAAGATGAACATATATCTTCAGTCTAGCATTCTTAACATTCCTCATTGCATTATATGCATATTTAATCATTTAAATAATAGCCTCCTTTACATATTTCACAACTAATGTCATCCTTGCATTCTAAGCAATTTTCAATACAATCAAAGCATTAGAAATCTTATCCAAATTTTCCTTATCCGCAGTCTTCCACACATTATTTAGTATTCATGTCCATATAGTTCTAACAGTTTATGCATTCACTACTATCTTCACTTAAAATCATAGGCAGTTAGCATTAACACTGATTATCAACTAATATCATGTTTTCAGAGATGCAGCTTTCGCATATTTCCTATTCAGAGTATTCCATGCATTTAAAGCAAGGAGTAATGCATTATTAGCAGTTTTTATCAATTATACTATACCACTCTGATTATTAGCATTTATGAGTACATTCTAATATTGAATAATTATCGTTAATATTCATATAATCATCAGCACATTAGCACGCTTCATTTAACTGTATGCTATTCTCAGGACATTAGCAATTTAACTAAGAGGAAGGAACAAAAGTAGCTTTGCATTCACATTATCCAGGCACTTCCTCTATTTCTGCATTAGGATCCTAACATTCTAAACACTAAGATGAACCTTCCCCTATGCATCTACTACACATTTTATCACAATCTTTACATTGCATCTAACCATTAATTTAGGCTTAATAAGTCTTATTAGGGCATTCTTCAACACATGTATTATTGTAAAGCAATAGTCCCTCTTAGCATGAAGTACAATTTGATTATTATTCAATACATGTTAAGCAACTTTAATCACAACTTAAGCATTAGTTTTCGCTTTGAAATGTTTAAACAGGGCAGGTTTGAACACATTTATTTTAGTATAGTAAGTAATCTTCAATGCAACTAATACAATTATAAGAATCACTTTTGCATTCTTTACAAGGAGAAGTACAAGGCTTGCATGTGTAATTATTAGATGATTAGAAATTACCATAATCACAAATGCATCCATCCAAACTTTCATAGGCATTTTCTGAGCAAAAACAGGTCTAAAAGTTATCAATCATTTAATAGGAGGTTTGACAAGTGCATTAGTTTTAGTCATCTATCACCATTTTTGCATCGATACATGTACTGCAAGCCTAATCAGGCACGTTATTTAAGCAGGTACTACATGGAGGTAAGCAATTGTTACATTCATTATTCGAAGAATTTCTTCATTGTGTATTTGTGCATAATAATTAACATTCTAAAGTTTATCCATCTTAGCTAGTATTTGAGTAATTTTGATCACAAGTGCAAACTTAATCTTATATATGACTATTCGATGGACAAACGCAAGCTTAATCATCAGTTTCCGAACTTTGTATAAACAATTATTTGCATTAACAATGACCTGAATCATCCACCTCAGCATTGGGATCTTTACAACTGGTACAATTATCTATGTTTCCACCATTACAAGTTAGACATGTACTATAACATTAAGAGCACTGCTATGGTACTGTTTCTTGATCCTTAAATGTACCTTCTTTACATTCTGCTACACATTGTTAAGTATCTAAGTCTAAATAATAATCTTCATAGCAGTAATTACATTATTAAGCATTAGGGCATTAAATACAGTATTCAGGGCACATTATAGGAGTAGGCAAACAATTATTATTCTTATCATTAGTTTCTCGTGAACATTGCTATAAACTAACAGCTGTTTCGCAAATCACACAGGTATTAGAGTCACATTAACACTCAATTTAATGATTAGTTGCTTATATTTCTTTATTACTTCAATTAAAGAACTAAAAGCAACCCTCAAAGCCTTAGCCTAGATATATAGTTTAATCTTATTCACTAACTAATCATTAGTCATTTTCAAATGTATCTAAACTTATTACTCCTTTATTAAAAGTTCATAATTATACTTATAAATCACCATCCTTTTAGTATAAAAGAAACTAAAATTGAATTCACATGTTTAAATCAATTACATCCTTTTCTGAAATGTTTCCAATTAATTAGTCATTACCTTGATCTAATAATATTTTATACTATATTTCTAGCTTACTTCTTATAGCTATTTAAAGCACAATTTAATCATCTTAAACTTCAATAAATTTTCCTGGAGCTATTACATAAATTCAACTAACAAACAATTGGTATCGATGATCAATATTTTATTAATCATTATCCTATAACTATAGAACATTATTTTACTTAAAGCAAACTCCAGAACTAGTACAATTTGGATCTTCATCTTCTCTGAATCTGTAACTCCTAAAATACCTCATGTATCTCCAAAAGCTAATCTCTACTAGCAAGACTAATCAAAAGATATTTTAAAGCTTATCACACACTATATGCAAAGCAAAGCAATGCAAACTTTCATACACTGTATTGTAAACATATTTTTATAGTATTTTCTAGCTAGTTAAATAAACATTTGTAAGGGGCTGCATATGTAGGCTTAACACAACAGGTGAATTACAAGTAAGCTTTTCATTATTTATTATCTAAGCTAAAGAAATTGATTTAAAAATGTAGTGCCAACACATATTATATTTCATTAAAGACAAATAACTTACCAATATACACTTATAAATAACAATCTCCCCAGTATTACTATATTTCATCTAATGCTATTTATAATCAAACTTTCTTCAAGTACAAATCCCAATAGCAATTTAATAAAACCTTGTATTTTAATATCTAATAAAATTGTTAAATATGCAAGCTCGTAAAAGTAAACCAAGAAAATTTAGACTCAGAAATTCTGTAATTTTAAGCTATCCCTCAATATCTTCAGTAAGCCCCTAGCCAAATAAACGATTTAGATCGAACTACCTAAATAGCTCAGTAGAACTCGCATCATTCAGTCCAACAAAAGGATTAGAAATGCACCTCTTATCAGATTCAACAAACATCACTTTAAATCCTACTCCAATACCTTAAATAAGTCAAAGCGATTCAAATTATGCTAATTTAGTCTCCCAATAAGAGATGAATTAATTCAATGATTATGAGATTGTTAAGGATGAAAAGTATACTATTGCTTGTATAAATGCTTTAGAAATTTTAGCAGGAGAGTTAAGCTAAGAGTCTTATAAGTACTTTCTGCAATTATTCTAATAAGTCAAGTTTTTAATCTTTCCAGCTGATAATGACTACAAATTCTCTAATATCACGTTTTATGGTATTTATTAAAGTATTGATAAGTAATTAAATGAAGCTATTGAAGAAATTTAGTCACTAAAGCTTAAAATGACTAATTGGAAATAAAAAGTACATAAATTGAAGAATAAACTAAGTGAAGTTAGTTAAGAAAACAGAATGAATAAATATATCATAAAAAAGTTAAGCAAAGATAATAATTCTCTGAATAAAATAATACATTTATCAGATTTTCAAGTAGATTAAGCAGCTGATGCTATACAAAATTTTGAATCAGCCTACTAAAATATAAAATTAGAAAATTAAAGACTGTCCAGTTAGAATAATACCCAAAAAAGTAATATAATTGTCTTAGATTCCTAAAAGTAGAAATTATAAGATTTAGTACAACAATATGAAAATCATAATTACCACGAAAAAATCAATTAATTAAATGCTAACATAGTGTAAAAGAAGGAAAAGATTTAATTTCTAAAAATTGAGCTTCAAAAGTAGTAAAAACAATTTAATAGTAGGATTTCAGCTTCAAAGCATACAATATAATAAAATAACAAAAAGCATTAAAAGGAAACTAAGAAATTGCAAGCAAAGATTGATTAAATCTCTGTAAATTCAACACGTACAGAAAAAGGAATTGAATACTGCAATGAGTTTGCCTAATTGACTAATTCGGATCTAGACACTCTTACATTTGATGATCTAGCTAAGATTGCAGTTATTAATATAAAGGCAGCTCATCAGTATGTAGAATAAAATGCAGTTATAGCCTAGTAATTAGAAGGAACTATAAAATAACTCGAAATATCAAGATAAGCTATTAAAGATGAGCTAGACTCAATCAAAAGGCGAGTCAATTTAACCGAATTCTATGAAGAAAATTTCTAAATGAAAATAGAGCTAAAAGGAAGCTTTTATGTTGGCCTAGGAAGAGGGTTAAACGTTCCAAAGTATCTCAGAACTGAAGGATTAGTTCCTAAATTTGACTTTTCAAAGGATAAGCTGATATACACAATCTAAGATATCTGGTAATCCAAGATTTCTTGGTAAAATAGAACAAAGAGAAAAATTCCTTTACCTGGATTCTTTTATAATTACTTGCAAACTAAGTATAACTACAACTCTTTTATCGCTGAGCATGCTTATAACTTAGTTTATCATTGCGAGAAATTTTAAGAAGATCCTGATTGCGATATCTTCATATCAGCTTTACGGTTAGTATTACCTGAAGAAGTTTACTTACACTGTAGAAGAATGTGTAAAGACTTTTATGATATTTTAGTATAAAGTGCAAAAAATGTAGCATAGTAAGATGAATATGGTGCATATTTATCTTTTAAACAAATCAAAGAAGTGTTTTCTAGATTCTTTTATAATGAAGAATATTAAACTAAAATAGCTCATGCTCTTTTGTAACAAGATATTAATTACTTTAAGTAAACAAAGTAAAAGGTGTATGTATAAAAGCTGTTTTAACCAATGGAAAATAACAGTGCAGGAAAGTTTATACAATGCATTAAAAAGTACTTTGTGTTGCAAATTCATGGTCATTATTAATAGTTTACATAATAAGTTTCCATTAAGCAAGATTCGTATGGAATGGTATCAGTTAATTAAATTTTTGAGATAATGAATTAACTTAATCATCCTCCTGATAATAATTTTATTTATGATGTTTTAAAGCCTTTGTTAGGAGGATATACTAATGACAAAAATTCAAAAGTTTCGATTGATAGTTTAGTTAAGAAGATGCCACATGTGTATTTAAGACCACAATATTTATATAACAAAAATGCAATTCCCTTAAAATTATGAGTTAAGTTAATTAGTTTTATAGTTAGAATAGTTATACTGTTATTTAAAACCATTAAAAGTGTCTAATTAATTGTAGTTGTATAAGATTCCATTACACAATTATTAATAAAATGGAAGATTACAGAAATGCTTTACTTCTAAGACATCCTCCTTAAATAATAAGAGAATACAATACTATTCCCTAACAACATATTGAATAGCCTGTTACATAATAAGATTATCCCCTATAGCTAAGTCATAGGTAATTCTTTTAATAAAATTTCCATGATATAGTAAAAGCTGCCAAAACTTTCATAACTAGACGCTAACTATTAGTACAGTGACCAAAAAGAATCTTTAATCATCAAAGTAAAAAGTGGTAAAGAGATATTTAAAAATTTGAATAAGACAATATAATATGAATAAAAGATGACGGTGAAAGCAATTATTACTCAGGAGATGATGCTGAAGAAATGGCTTATTTTGTATTCCCAAAACCCCGATTTACTACTCAGGAGAACAGATATGATTTAAGTAGAACAGATCCCCCAGATATGAAGCATTTTCTGAAACTTGATGTAACATTTAAAAGAGTAGAGGATCCAGAGAATGAAAGACTAATTTTCAAGTAGCATCATTTATGGACAATCGATGATATAAAGAATTTTGTTAGAGGGTTTTTACTTTGCCCTAAAAAGTTTGGGGATATTGTTGAGCATGTACCCGGAAAAGATATTAGAGAACTTGTACGGTTTTATTATTTTCAGAAATATGCAATGAAATTAAAGTAAAGGAAAAAACTGATAAGTAAAGTATTAAATGGTACAGTTTCTGATAGTAATTTAATTGAAAAATAAGTCGAAATTGTTGCTAATTTATTTCAAAAAAGACTTAGTAAAATGTATAATCCAGCACCAAAATATATTAATGAGATTCATTTGTGCGAAATGAATGATAGAATATTTAGAAGAGTGAAAACTATTAGGATTTGAATAAGCTAGTAATTATATTTTATTGTTCTTATACTATTTATAAAATGAATTGAAATTACTTGTACGAGTCACTAGTTTAATTGTTTTTATACGAGCTAAAATTACAGTAATATTTGTTTATTGATTGAGCGAATTTATAATCAACTATTTTATAAATACTTTTTGGCTGAAATTCATGGTTAAATATACGGAAGTTCAAAAGAATTACTGAAAAATTAATATATTATTGGGAAAAAGTATAATTAAGAAATTTCCATATAATATGATAAATGTCTTATGTATTTAATTTATTTAAAATTTTATTCATATATAAACACTTTAATTGTAATATTATACTTATTAAGATTAAATAAGGGTGTTAGGGTGTAAGGGTGTTAGGGTGTAAGGGTGTAAGGGTGTTAGGGTGTTAGGGTGTTTTTTTTT
>CAKKTI010000524.1:0-12930 GCA_920105805.1 Condylostoma magnum
CTTGATAATTTGCTGTAAGTTTAGATTAATTTAGCTTTTGTTGATACCCCACATATCTAATTTTAAGTGGATGTTTAATGAATTGATGTTTCTCCAATTACTAATGTTTTAAATCCAGAAATACTTAATAAGGAATTGCATGTTATGATTGATCCTCTTTGTACTTCATACAGCAGTAAATGCAATTCGTGCATAGGTAATTATGTTGTATCTTAAAATCAATGCATTTGTCCAGAGGGTAATCTTATTGATGATTCAAACAACTGTATTCAATGCCCTGACCAATGTAATTATTGCTAATTAGAAAATGATGCTTTAACTTGTATTGAATGCGAGTACGGACACCTGCCAGTCTAAAATAAATGCCTGTCATGTTAAAATATACAAGGGTTTAATGCTTCATATGATATCGAATATGAGATTTTATCAGAGGAAGAAAAATAACTAGTAAAGGAAAGTTGTATTCAATACGAAATATGCGGAGATGGACTAAATTTAGGGAAATATGAATGTGATGATGGAAATGAAGAAATTGGAGATGGTTGTAGTCCTAGTTGTACAAAGGAAGAAGGATTTTCATGCAATGGCAGTTATTGCTCAGACAGCTAACCTACGGCTGAAATAAAGTATATAAGCTTAGCAGACAATGTCTATTCTATACAAGTTAATTTCTCTGAAGACATGATTATTACAGGAGACATAAAAGACAATGTTAAGCTTTCTATACCCTCTGTAACAAGTTTTAGCTGGGATATTAATGCAGTGCTTGATGATAAATTCGATATTTAAATAACTGTTGATAGCTCAGTAACTAAAAACAGCCTAGTTGATGCTACTTTAAATGATAACTTTAAAAGTAAAGCTTTACTAGTACTGGCAAATCAAGAATTATAGACGACTTTATAGGATTCGTATATATCACAGGCATTAGCATAGATTTAGTAAACTTCTGAGGCAACTGGTAGTGCTGCAGGAGGCAGTCTTGGATTTTCCTTTATGCTTTCTATGTCAGGTGTAAGTATGGACCTAACATCTATATGAAAAACAGTAGAAATGATGTAAATAGTGAATATGCTGAGATATCTCAACTCACCAATGTCAGGCGAGCTTAGAGAATTCTTTATTACATGAGAATTTGCAAATTTAAGCTTCTCTCCAAATGCTTTCCTGTACATTTTCACTGAAAATGATATTCTACCTTTTGATTAATTTAAGTACTAAGAAGTTTCAGTTAATGTATTCGTAGCAGTTGGGTAAATTATATAAGCATGATTTTTACTGTATTGCTGTGCAGCTATAGTATTTTGGTTATTCCCTAGACGGGACATTCTTATAATAACAAATATACAATAAAAGTTTTAATATGGAGCCTTTATAAAAGTATTTGAAGAAAGCATGATTATGACAAGTTTTGGAATAATGGTAGCATTAATGAGTTATTAAAGTAGTACTTTTACTTTAGTGATCAATCTAATTGCTAGTGTATTTTTAATAGGATTATATTGCGTTCTACTTAAAACTTTGCATAGATTTGTGCTAAAAATGCCTTTACATGAGTTAGAATAGGAAAGGCATGTTAAAAGATTTGGGATATTTTATGAAAGATTCCGACTTAATAGCAAGCTAGCATCTCAGTTTATTATATTCACTTATACACGGAAATTTATGCTTATGATAATTCTAGTATTTTTTTAGAGTTTTCCTCTTGCATAATCAATATTAGCCTTGATTAACTAAGTAGTTGTAACTTTTATATAGTATCTTTTACTAATTGCCATAATAAGGCCTTTTAAGATCATGGTATTAGGAAATATTTTAAATACATTCTAGGAAATGAATTTGACAGTAGTTTTATCCCTAAATCTTTATCTATTTAATGACTTTTTATCATAAGAAGATATAGAACTATTTTCCAGTATAATGATAATTATAACTCTGATTTCTATAATGCTTAATATAGCTTTCTTTTATATTGCAAATGTGTATAAGGTAGTAAACTGGTGCAGAAATCGTAAAAAGAGGAAGGCTTAAACGGCTGTTGCTCCAGATACAGTAAAAAGTCAGCAAATGCCGATTTAACCACAGTAATAAGCTTTTAAAGGTTTATAAACATTTAATGAAGATTCTAGACTTAATATAAGGTAATCTCCAGGTATATCTTTTGAAGAACAAGAATCTCCTACATTCAGAAGGTCAGCCCGATTAAGATTTTCATAGTTAGTTACAGTTTATTAGTTTAGCAGGATAATAAAACTCATAACTATACTGGAAATATCGTACAGCTATTTAAAGTTTACAAAATTGATTCCATCTTAATACATAAAGGAAGCTTCTAATTTACAGTAAACAATAACTCAAATTTCCCAGTATAAATCTTATATATAAAGAAGGGAAGTTCACAGTATAGTAATCCCTTTAGAATTTATATGTGTTTTTTATTAGAGTAAGGAAAGATTTTGATTCTCATAGGTTAAAGTAAGTATTTTGGGTATAGTTATGTAAATGCACACTAAATTTCCACCCAAAAATATTGACAGAAGAATTAAAATAAGATTATAGTAAGCTACTTATATTTCATAATGAATACTATCTAATGCAAAACTAAACATCATCTAACCAACAAAGTTTTCCCATAAAAAAAACAACAGTTAATATTAAAATGTTGGATAAAAGTAATTTTTATGGAAATTTTGATGATATCTCATTAAGACATTCAACAAGTCCTCATAATCTAAGACCAGCAGTTAAGTATTTCTATGCTGCTAAATCTAGAAACTTAAGCCTAGTAACTAATAGAACTCCTAGTATGATTTCATCAGGAGATAGTTAGGATTTTCATAATACCAAGCTGCTGAGAAAAATTAGTTAACTAGAAGCGCAAAGGAGGAAAGATATGCAGAAAATCTAAATGATGTAAAAGGAAATTGAAAGACTGAAATCTGAAATTTTATTAATAACAAATTAGAATAAAGCTATAGTAAGCAGTCATAATTAATCTGCTGGAGACATGCATTCAATATACTAGAGTATTTATATAACTGAGCCGAAAAAGGAGGTGAAATCTATGAATAAATAACTGGTTTCATATAGAGTATAAAGTGAAGAGAATAAAAATCAAGTAAGCAATCTTAAAAGATAGAATTATTAATTAAAAGCTGCTCTCAAACTGTATAGAAAAACGTTTTAATAGGATTTAGTTGATAAACAATAGGAAAAAACTTCAGAAACTCCTGTTAATTAAAATACACAAAAAAATTAATCTAATAATCAAAGCATCTCTAAAAAATAAATTACTAATGACTTCGACAACTTGTATAATTTGTTTGATAATATAAGACACTCAAAAAATCTGCATTCAATGCTAGGATATGCTACTAAAGGAATTAAAACAGTGCTTAATGTGGGAAATGTTACTATTTTTATTACTGATGAACATTTGAAAAGCTTTTACCATGATACACTTAATTCAGAATTTTTGTATATTGGAAAATGTTAAGTTGATGGCAAATGAGTAGATGTGCATACGGAGCCAAGTGAAGATACTGAACCACCTAAGTTTAGTAAAATTGATTAGATGCGGCACATAATAAGAAATGACTAACATCTGATTGTTCCTGTCAGAAACAATAGGCACACACTTATAGTAATTTAGGCCTATTAGAAATTTAACTACCAAAACAAACTTCAACAATTTAGCTATATAGACGAGCTTATAATGAAAGTAGTTGAATCAGTTATCTAAACAAAGGTGATGTTTCTTTTAACGGAAGATTCTGAAAAGCAATCCAGAGAACACTCAAATACTATTACTGATATTGCATCAATTTTAGTATCCTCATCTACACATTAAGAGTTAGCGAATAAATGCTATTAAGTATTACCTAATTATTTTCATTTTGAAGCAGTTGGAATAGTTTTTAAAGAGTTAACTTCTGATAATATCTTCACAATGATGCATAATCCTAATATAAGTGATTTTTATGGAGATAATATCAATAGTTTTGTATAAGGAACTGGACTTTCAGGAGAATGCATTATGCAAGGATAGTCCAGATCTGTTTAAAATCCAAAAAGCATTGGGTAGTATAATCCAGAAATTGATAATAGCACTTTATTACCTGAGGTAAAAAACGAGCTATTTATACCCTTAAAAACTTACTAAGGAGATAGGATACTAGGATGTTTATAGCTCTTAAATTATCAGTTTATCAAATTATCCAGAAAAGATATAATAAAAATAGAGAAAATTTCAAAGCTTTTAGCCCAGTGTGTGTACTGTGCCTATAGAACAATAGAAATGACTGAAATTATTGTAACTACTAAGAAAAATATAGAAAATTTAAAAACACTTGCTAAAGAATCAAATTCAGCGAATAATAGTTCAGAATTATCTATGCTGTAAAATTATATAGAAACTGTTAAAGTACAAATAGACGAAATAGCACGGAAGAGGAAGCATCAAATGTTGATATGGAATAAAATTAGCTCGTAGTCCTTTAATTAACTTATTTTAATAAAGATGTTGTGTATTAATTGTAAATTGGTATTTTATATGTAATTACTAAATTCTAAGTAGTATAACTACTGATTATATTAATTTAAAAGGAATAGCATTCACCTTATTATTAAAGATTATAACAAAGCTTCTGAGTATAACAGAAAAGCGATTATTTGTTATTTGAAATACAACGATATACAAAATTTAAGAAGCTTAGTGTGTTATAGTCAAGGCAAGCAAAGTGAAGATAAATTGAAAATAAGCAAATTTAAAAGTGTAAAATGAAACAACTATGGAATAATAATTCAATACTGTTTAGTGCAGGTAAGAAATTCTTCCCATTGAGATAAAGACAATACAGTTATACTTTATGCAGTGAAATTGCTTTTTCTCGTAATTCAGTAACGGAATATGTAAGTAGGAGTGCTTTAGCAGTAATTGTGACTATGACGGATAAGATTGCAGTGAGCTTTGTGATGTAAATTGCACATTTGCAATGATAGGAGATGGCATTTGCTAGGAAAGCTGTAGTACTCTAAAATGCTATTATTATGAAGATGACTGTGGAAAATGCTCAGAATTGTGTAGTTGAACTGATAAAAAGATTTAGTTTACTTATTACTAAGTTTTTAATTTTATAAGGAACGATAGTATTATGGCTAATAATGAACTTGTTTATTATTAAGTCTATCTAATAGAAGCTAATCTCTATTGAATGGTTGTATGCTTCTCTGGTTGTATATTGGAGTTACTTGAAATTTCCCTAAAAAATATACACTGATTAATAATAACTAAATAACCACCAGAAAATTTGAATAAAACATAATCATTGATTCTCGTAATATTTTGATAAATCAGCATCTATAGTATATTATAACAAATTTATCAGTATGTTGAGGAAGATAAATTATCAGAGCTTTATAATGACAGATTAACTGAGCAGAAGCATGCAATTTAGAATCTGTGATAAATGAATTTAAGTTTATAAAAATAGTAGAAAAAGAACATTGGAAATTCTTATATATATTTTAAAGTTACACAATATTCAAAAACTTCTGGATGTCCAACTCATTCCAATATGGATCATTCAAATCATCATCCTCCAGTGTACCTATGCGCTTTTCAAGGTCATCAATTGAAATAAATCCCTTTCTTCCTTGATCCCATACCTTAAAAGTAGATTCCAGCTAATCATAAGAGTTGTTTGATTACCAGTTGATTGAGGCTGTTAAAAACTCAGTGAAATCTAGATACCCATTGCTATCTGTATCACAAATGCTCATTATTTAATCAATTTGCAAATTTTCATATTAGTTCAAAGTCTAGCAAGCCTCTTATAGCTCTTCTCTGCTTATTTTCCCATCCTAGTTCCTATCCATTAGGTTAAACACAGATATGATTGATTATATCTCCTGAAAATTTCCATTATGACTAGCAATCCAGTTTAGGATTCTCCTGGAAAGTTAGTTTTTAGGTGTAAAATTGACAATATTTCCAAGCACTTGCTTGTACTCTTATTGTAATTCTTAATCATTCTTCCTACAAATCCAAGGATGCCTCAATGCTTAATCTACCGTGATCCGTTAATAAGGATCCTTTTTCAGCATTTTCCGTATTAAGTCCTTAGCCTAGAAAGAAATGCACGACCATTAATTGTCTTAAAAGGTAAAAAATCCAGATTAAATTAAATCCAAGATTTTAGAGTTGCTTTAAGCATTAAATGGAGGGTATCCGGCTAGTATAGTGAATAAAACAACTCCTAAGCTTCAAATATCACACTCAGTGCCATATTCTCCTTCAATTACTTCAGGGGATAAGTAATAAATTGAGCCTTGGATTTCCTTCTGAGGGGTAAAATCAATTAAATGCTCAGCTATACCAAAATCGATTAATTTCACTTCGGATATTTTGCTGTTATCCTTAAAAAGGATATTTTCAGGCTTGATGTCCTTATGAACTATATTAGACCCATGGCAGTACTTCAATGCTAGGAGAGTTTGCCTTATATATGTCGCTGCCTTGTGCTCACTTAAAGTCCCTTCTTTTAGCAGTTTTTCTAGTAAATTGCCTCCTAGGCAAAGTTCACTTACTATGAAAAAGTAGCAGTTGCCTTCGTATACTTCGAAAATTTTTACTATGTTAGGATGATCCAGACATCTTAGAATCTCTATTTCTTATAATACCTAGTAAAAATCCTTTATTCCTGCTTTTTTAATCCGTTTTATTGCTCGGTATTGCCCAGTAAGTTTATTTACCGCACTGAAGACTTTAGCAAATCCACCCTCACCTATAAGTTGAACAAACTCATAGTGATCGTTTACATCGGATTTCTCATAATTAACGAATTTAGATCGAATGGAAAGTTATCTTAGGATTGTATTTCTATTCTATTAAGGTATTTTTAACGTGAATTTTGGCTCTTGGCTTACCCAACATCCCATTTTTTTATATTTTATATAGATTTTGAAGTGTTATTTTATTGAAAGGAGGAATTGGGTTTATTATTCCTATTGTTGAAGCTTTATTTTAAAGATGGATATTGTAGGAAGATTATCAGTGTGTTTGTTTTGTAATTTCTAGAAAATTAAAAGGAATACTCATGCGCCATTAATATGAAAACAGAAATTTGTGTTTATGGATTGTATACTTATGGTTATAAGCTTGATTTTCTTCAATTGTAGTCAAATAAATATAAAAAGATTCACCTCAGCAATATTTAAGTATAAAATAATAGTTCAATAGCTATACAAGCCTTTTTATCGATAAATTATAAACAATAACACTTCTAACTAATTTCAACTAATATATACAAAACTAATCAAACCTAATTGATTTGTCCAACTAATTTTAAATTATCTATCATTTGATAGCTCTCATTTAAAGCACTATCTATTACATCATCCCATTTTTTAGCATTTTACAACAAGAATTATTAAGTAATGGAATAATGCCCTCATAAATCTTGTTTGCTGAGTTCTTTTAAAGGCTTTTCGCATGGATTATAATATGGAATCAAAACTAGGTTTACTCATGCTTTAGTTATGACTATATTATTTGGATAAGACAGCTATGCTAAAAGAGCTAGATAAATAATAAAATTAACTATTGAGCACGGTATAAGGCTAGGTGGATATGTATTTATTTATAAGTCTATACAGTGTTTAATAACAAGGCTAAGAGGGGCTCGCACACCAATAAACTCTCTTATAGCGGGGGGAATAGGCGGAGGAATAATGTTTTCTGATTTTTCAGCTGTCACATCGTAAATAAACCTTTATCTTTTATCTAGAATTGTATCTGGACTAGCTTCTCTCTTGTATGAAAAGTAAATAATTCCAAACACAGCTTTTATCGATAATTATGCCTTTATGATTATTGCATAGTTATGCTGGGCCATTTCAATGACTATTTTTGAGTTTGATAGTTCATGCTTATAACCAAGCCTATAAAATTCAATGAGATTTATATTTAAGTAAAATGATTCATGGTAAAGCCAGTTTGTGTCGAGGGTTTATAGGACATTTTTTAGTTAGGGATAAAAACGTACATTTAAATAAGCGTTTCTTATATGTTAATATGAAAACACTACTTTTGGTAATAATAATTAAACTTATCTAGCCCAAGTTGGAGTAATTTGATCTAATAGACTATCTCCAGCAAATTCACGTTCTTCATCAGTCCAATTGAAAATATTCGGAAGTGGTTGTCCATTAGGTAAAGTTGTTCTTTATAATCTAAGCTCATCGAAAAAATCATGGGCTAAGGCTTGATGGGCAGTAGGCCTAGTTTAGGGAGAGTACTCTAATAGTTACTAAATCAAATCAAGAGCATCACTATTCACATCCCGTCTAAATACTTTATGCCACCTTGTAGCCTTTATTTAAGGAAAATTAAAGTTTTAGTATGCAGGATGAATACTTTAAACTTCCTCACGAGTCGGTGTTCCTTTTATCCTTATTATTTACACTAGTTAATCCGTGTTATTTTGTCCTTTGAAAAGAGGAGTATTTAGAATCATTTCTGCTATTATACAGCCTATGCTTCATATGTCAATGGAAAAGTCATAGTCTTAATTCCCAAAAAGGAGTTCAGGGGCTCTGTAAAACCTTGAGCAAATATATGTTACACTTTTCTCATATGAGTCAAAATACTTAGCAGACCCAAAATCACAAAGCTTCAGTATATGAGTTGTAGGATCAACTAAGAAGTTAGATGGTTTTATATCCCTATGTATTATGTTATTAGCGTGTATATATCCAATACCCCGCAGCATTTAATAAGCATAAAGTTTTAGCAATACACGAGGCATTTAGTTATTGTGCTTGTCATACTAGCGATTGATTTATTACAGTGATTTTGGCAAATATTCCATAATTATATTCAAATAATTTCTTTTATCTTCTTTTCCTTACTATAAAAAGGCATGTATAAACTGAACAACATTCGGATGCCTTAGACGCTAGTGTATTTACAGTTCTCTATTCACAAATCTCTTATCTTAATAAACTTTTTTTATAGCGACCGTTTCATTAGTCTCAACTACTAATCCTAAACAAACTACTGCAAAACACCCTTTACCTATAACTTTCCCGGAATTATAAGTTCAAGTAGAAGGATCTGACTTCTTTTTCCTCTTTTTAGGAATTGCTTGAGGAGGTCATGAGGACATTTTAATTAAATACAGGTTATTCTAAATCTAAAGTAGCTGGTATACAAGAAAGAATTCCCTGAAGCTCAGCTATTCTATTATCTTGCTCGTTTATTTGCTGTTAAAGTTAATTAATCTTATTATCTTTATCTGTAATGGTTTATGTCATTGAATTTATTACGCTTTGATACTACTAGGAAATATCATTATGATTAGGATTCTTCAATTGCTAGTTGATCTTTATTTCCTCTGATAGCTTTTATTGGGCTAATAGCATGTTTTAGTAGTAATGGCTAAGTTTGAGATTGATTTTATTCATTTGTATACTCATTTATTATTTTTCCTAGTCCAGTTACTTTTGCTGATTCTGTAAATCTGTTTTGTACTTTACATATTTCTGAAGTTTTGAATCAAGCTTCTTGTTTTCTTATACTAAAGATTTTAGTCGCTTTTTATAGTATTTTTCATTAGATTTTATTTAATTTAAAAGTTCTTCATTTTACTTGTCCTATTAATCATTCTAGATATTTTACTCAGTATTGTTTTACACAATTTCATCATTCTAATCATTTTATTATTAATCAGTTTTTAATCCTTTGATAATCTCTTATTATTACTATATTATCTAATCATTGTACTTTTAGCTCTCCTCCATTTGTTAAAATTATGTTTTCCATACTTAGGCCTCTTACCTCAAAAACTTTTCCTGTTCTTTTAGTATATTGATCTACTGTATAAAATCATCGATTTATTTGTAATTATTATGCATATTGTTGATACTATCTTCCTATTCCTTAAACCTCTTTTCAAGCTCTAATATAGTAGTATTTCTTCTTTCTAAGTCCTTTCTCAAATTTTAACATTCTTCATTTCTCTTGCTAAGCTCCACACTCATAGTTTACAATTTTATATAATTCCCGGCTTATCTCGTAGACAATACCTTTCCGCATAAAGACCTAATCCCTAATACAATCAAATCCCTTTAATCCACTTTCTCCACTTAAAACTCATAAAAAACAGTCTGATTTACTTGAATTTTAAACCGTTTATCTTATGCTGAGTAAATTGCAACATTAGGATACATACAGCTCACCTCAGCACTAGAAAGAACACTTTCATCCTACAATTTTATACTTAATATTTCATTTTCGAACTACAGTAAAACATCCTAGGGAAGTGATAGGGTAGTAATACTGCCTTGAATTAAAGTGCAATTAAACTAAAATCTGCCTTCTTCTAGTATTTAATCAATCTGTACTTAAGTCTCTCCATCTATTAAAATTGGGCCTAATTCTGAAAATCCTGGCATACCAGTAAATTCTTAGATTTCACTAACTGGGGCTGCATGAACACATATTTTACAGCCGATATCATCCGGATTGGGCTAATAAAAGGCCCCTGTTATCCCTTCTATTGGAATAAACTCCTGCTCTACTGTTTGACGATACCAGGAGCATTGCAAAGGAACTGGCATGCCTTAATCTGGCCCATATTTTATTGTTGCAACAACTTCTATAAGCTCCGATAGCTTTTGGCCGCCTTTGAAGGAGAAATTTAGAATTGATTCGTCAAAACTAGATTACTTGTCTTATTGTTAGTTTCCTTTGATGAAGTTTGCAAAGCTTTTGAGTTTTCCCCAGTTTTAGTTTTATGACATTTTTGTGTATTATAGATTAGTAAGAGTATTGGTAATGTGTTTAATGCTATTATAGCTTGTTATATATAAATCCTAATTACTTTTAGTTATAGATGTTTATTAATAATTGTACTGTATTAGTAGAAGAATTACATTATGTTGTAAAATTAACTTTAATAATACTGACTGAAACTTTATATACTTAGAAATATTATAAATACACAACAATCTATCTCATAGTAAAACTAATCTCCCTATTTATTACCATATTCTAACTTATTTTTATGAAAAGGGCTTCTAGAGAAATCGATTAGGAAGAATAAAAATAAGACTCTCCATAGTAAATACAGGATAGACAGATTGTATAACCTAAACGAAAATCAAAAGAATAAGAAATCCAATAAGAGAAAAAATTCCTATTAAAACACAAGTTAATCTAACCAGAAGAAGAATAAAAACTTCTTGAAACATCCAACAAATCATAATTTATTAATAAAACTCCTATAAAACAAAGCAACGATGCACAGCCTAGAACTCCTAATTTCGGAGGCATACAAAGTGACTAATAGTCAAGCTCAATTCTATCAAAACTAGCCTAACATACAGAAAATGCAGACAACGATGATTTAGTACAAGGATTCATAAGTACAAAGTAAGAACAAAAGCAAACACCTTCTTCCTTCCAGCTCCTAGATTACTAAACCCCAAAGTCTTCTTTATTTGAAACACATGAAAAATTAGAGCAAGTGATACTCGGAGTAAACGGCTCAGAAAAGGGATAAGGTTCAATAGAGATCATCTCAGGTAAAGTACAAAACCAGCAAAGCGTACTGCTGTAAATGCGCAATTCTATAGGAAAAATAATATACTAGGGCAGCCTTCTCAACTTCTGCAAATGAATAAAACCTGACGAGGAATACCTAAAGGAAGACAGACTAGAACTGCAAGAACTAGAAATAAACTGCTTCAATGGCAAAACCTGGGACAAATGCAGGGTTTGTGTAACTCCTGATCAAGAATAAACGTTAAAAGAAGGCTTGGCTAAAGTATTCAGCAAAGATTAGTAATTCAAATATGGGAAATACTCTAGAAGCATCTCGGGATATTCCGTGTAAGTTATAATTAGTTACAGAGGAGGAGCTTTTGTTGCTTGAACAGCGTTTTAGAAGAATGGATACAGATGGTAGCGGGGAACTAGAGCCAAATGAGTTTCTGAATGTACCTGAATTATCATAAAACCCTCTAGTTTAGAGAGTAATTCAAGTTTTTGATAAGAATGGAGATGGTAATATCTCTTTTTATGAATTTGTAATGGGACTTTCAAAGCTGTCATCCGCCGGTAGAGATGAAGATAAGCTTAGATTTGCCTTCTCTATATATGATATTAATGGAGATGGGTATATTTCCAATGGAGAGTTGTTCAATGTACTCAAAATGATGGTTGGGAATAATTTAACTGATGTATAGCTGTAATAGCTGGTAGATAGGACAATTATTAAGGCAGATGAGGATTTTGACGGGAAAATATCCTTTAATGAATTTTGTAAGATGGTTCAAAGTTTAGATGTAGCTAACAAGTTAACACTTCATTTTTAGGTATTAAAGGTTTAATGGGTAAATACGTTCTTGATATTGGAGCTATCTAGATACTTTTGAACAATATGCTTCTTTCTTTCATTACTATTTCTTGGAACCTTCTAAGGAGTTAAAGATTATGTTTTCAAATACCCGTGTCTTTGGTACTGGTTTTAACGTAGGACTGTTCTTTGGGGAGGGTTATAGTACCCGGAGTCATGCTCACAGTGGTTATAAGTACTTGAACCTTGTACTATTGTTTTTGAGTCTAATTTACGTCTCTGTACTATATCATCCTTAATTTCATCTCTATTTATGTGGAATTACGGGTTGGTTGGGTGAAGTCTCTTTGGACGTTCTTAAGAGAAAGTAAAAGGACGAATTTTCGTATGGTCTTCGTTAGAAGTAAGGAAGTTCTGACTGGTGTAAAGATGAGTTTACTGCTTAGGCTTCATTCTCAAGTCATTGGCTGTATAGTAGTTGTAGGGCTTTGATGTAAATATTGTTTCACGAGGCTTTGACATAACGTTTAAATATAAAATGGTTAAGAATAATGGAGTTAAGGCTTGTAGA
>CAKKTI010000528.1:0-14019 GCA_920105805.1 Condylostoma magnum
TTAATCAATAAAAGCACGCTTTAAAATGACATGAGGGCCGCTGAATGCATACAAGAACGTATTCAGGAGACCTATGACCTATAATACCAACACAGTTTAAGGCTATAAAGTTTAAGGCAATTAAGGTTACAAAGTATGAAGAAAAAGTAAAGCAGTAATAGAGAGTTGGAGACGAGAGTAGGAATTAGAAAGATTAAGTCAAATTTATAGCCGAAGAGAATCATTACTTCTAATAGGATTTTAGACTTATCACAGCCAAGATAGTTAAATAAGTGAAATAGTGACAGGCCGCATGATTTAAAAGGATTATTGGTGTATGATTATAAGCAAGCGCTAAATACACTTACAAATGGGAAATTTTATAATGAAGAAGCTCAGCCATATGAGTAAAAGAATTTAGTAGGAGTGAGCTTTAAAGAAAATCGTATCAATTAGAATAAGTCTAAAGAATATTTAGACAGTATGCAGGAGTTAAAGAACTTCGAGTGATATAAGTTAAAGAGTAAGAATCCTATGGGTTTTCCGCGAATTTACCTAGAAATGTACAAATCCAAGCATAGGTAGTAGTTAATTATCCTCATATAAATCGTATCTAAAATATATACTAAATCTTGATATAATTTTACTATAAAAGCAGTTTGCAGAAAGTTAAAACTATTGCTTCATACATAACACTATAACTAAAGCAACAATTTAACACTAAAAAGTCAACCAATTAGTACTAAATAATATGGATTTACCCTTTACAGCTTTCTTCAATAAATTGTACACTAATAGATTGGATAAAACCAACCCTACTGATGCAAAAGGCACTAACTGGGAATTTTTGCCAAGATTCCGCAACCTTCCCGGTGGATTTGCCTGGAATTACAGTTGGTACTCAGACTTAGTCAACTAAATCGAGGTAACCCATGACGATGAGTTTATGGAATGGAATACAGGTAGCTCTGTCCCAAGCAACACCAACGTCCAGGCCCGAGATCTTGAGCACATAAGAGACCTGTCAAACGGTATATATCTTTTAAACAGGAACCAGCCTTTAACTAAAGCCTATAAGGAGATATAAGCGTAAGAAAGAGAATGCCACTACCTTTGCACAGGAAAAGGCCAAAACCCGGATGTTTAAAAGGAAATTAAGATTTGCTAAAAGAACTGTTTGCTTCCTAGACAGTACTTATAGGTTGATACTTAATAACAGTTAAACGGCTGGAAAAACTAAGCTTTAGTATGTATGGCCGAGGCCAGCGTAGCAGAGGGTGAAAGCAATAGTGATGCATTCGACCAGTGTGTTAGTGATTTTGCTAGAAAGGTGAAATCTGTGGCTGGAAATGAAAAGAGCTACAATAACTGGCTAGAAGGGTATAAGAAGATATTTACTGAGGAGTACAGCTCTACGCCCAAACAGGAGAATTAGTAATATTTTAGTTTTTTTTACATTTAAATGTTGCGGTCTTTAAGAAGATGGTATAAGGTGATGAGTAGAGATGAGTATAGGGAAAATTAATAATTGGCAATGCTGGCCAAAAGAGTTGATAGGATTGAAATGAATGATTTATTAGGGCCAGACGGATATCCTATTCCTGGAGACTAAAATGTTATACTGCACGGTGTTCCAGAAGTTCCTGTATTGACTGAGGATTATAAAGACGACCCGTATTATGAAACATTGTATTCTTATAAACCTGATATCATAATGCTATAAATGAACCCTATGAATTATATAGCTAGACAGAGGTTTATGAGTCATAAATTAGCAATGTAAGGAGATGAGGAGTATAATATTAAAGCAACGTATTCTTTTGATAACCCAATTCCTCTTAGTTGGGATGAGTGCCTAGTTAACTTGATTACATTAGATTCTATTAGGTAAAATGTACAACATGATAAGCTTGATTTGAAGAAATCAATTGCTGCTTATTCTTATAGTAATTTGCAGTCACAGGAAGATTAGCAAGCCCTTACTGATCCATTCATTGAAAGTATAATAAAGCATATAGGCCAGGGAGAGTGGTCTAAGTACTTATACATCAATCACGCATTGTTTGTAGGTTTAATGGGTAAATCAAAGATAATACTGGGAGATATGCCAGACCCTTTGCTTAGGTTGCAGTTGGGAAATACTCTTCCACTGGACACAGTCAAAGAAATATATGATTTTGTGGTAGATAAGTTAAATGAGCACTATACATAAAACCCTAATGTACTGGTAAGCATGGAAGAAATTACTCTGCAGAACTTCCCGCATATTTTCAACACTCCTAGAGATCTGTATATGACTGCTTTAATGAAGGAAGCAATGCCTGCTTCTTAGTAACTAGCTGTATATGTAGGTGCACCTCATTACATACCTATACAAAGATACTGGGTAGGACCTCCGTCAGGAATCAATTACACACAGGCTACTTATATACCAGAGAGAATTCCTAATGAAACTGATGAAATGCTGATAGAAAAACAAGCTATATTCGACTTACTTTTAGACAGCAAGGTCTGGGGAAGAAGATACATCACCAATCCTTTCCCTTATATAAGCAAAAGCATAGAAGACTTCAGTGCTTAAGATCTCAAGCATTACAAAACAGTGTTCAAGAATAAGCTATTAGATTATTCTGATAAGAGAGATAATAGAGTTCCATTACTAGAAAGCCTAAAGAAAATAGATAAGTAATAAAATGTCAATTTAGAAATATTAAGACTGATAAGAAGATTTATAATTACCAAGTTAGGAAGTTATACAATCTCAGGTGCAAAGGACATAATAGAAACTACAACTATCTACTTAAAGTAAGTATAACACTGATTAAGAGTTTACTGGATAGCGTCAAAAGCCAACATATCTGAAAATTTAGAATAAAAACTCATAGCACATTGTACAAATGCATACACAGACTCAAGACCCACTGGAACCAGTAAAATTCTAGCATATAAGAGTCCCTAGAAGACCTCCTAGTCCTCCTGTCCCAGTAGAGCAAAGCCCTCCAAGAAAACCAACAGAGGAAGATCAGAAAAACTGAAAAATCCCTCCTTGCATTTCTAATTGAATTAACTCTAAAAGTTATACAATTCCAATAGAAATGAGACTAGCTGCTGATGGAAGACATCTAACAGATTTAACAGTTTCTGATAGATTTCCAAAACTCGCCGAATCTTTAAGCATAGCAAGAAAAAATCAAAAGGAGCAAATTGAAATGAGAGCATCTGTCAATAGGAAAATGGCTGTAAAAGACGCGTAAAGAAGAGAATAGGAAATGAGGGAAATTGCTAGTAAAATACGAGAGCAAAGAGCAAATTTACTTAAGAATGGACCAGTGAAGAGAAGCCGATCTTCTAGTGAAGAAGACAGAGATGAGTTAAGGAGATAGTAAAAAAGAGAAATTATAAGGGAGGAAAGGATGTCCAGAAGGAAGAATAAAAAAGCTAGAGACGAGGACAGAGATATAAGTGAAAAGATTGCACTAGGGATGGCTAGGCCTAAAAATACCAGTCATTTTGATGAAAGATTGTATAACTAAGAAGGAGGACTAGATGCTGGGTGGGGAAGTGAAGATGAGTATGATGTTTTTGATAAGCCTTTGTTCCCTGATAAAAATCAAAGCATTTATAAGTTTAGGAATGGAGAAAGAAATACTAGATCAAGGCCTATTGAATTTGAGAAGTTTAATTAGTAAATAAATTTTCTAAATCATATATAAAAATGAGCTATTAGACGAAAGTAGCAGAAGATAGAATCACTCAAATTTGTAAATCTTATATTGCCGATGAGTGTGAAGAAATGGTAAAATTGCAGGCTCAAGAGCTTATATAAAGGCTAGAAAGTAATGAAGAGGTATAGGATGAATTAGCCTATAAAAATTATGTCAAAAGTCTTCTTAGTAGTAATTTATCTGAAATTAGATAATGAGGATTGAAGACTTTAAAAACTAACTGATTTAGTGAGGATAAATAGCTGATATTAGAGCAGTTCTCCTTTGATCCTGATCCTAGTGTAAGAATGTGTGCAATTAGGCTTTCTCACTCTCAGGAAATGTCCTTTTATGAACAGTTTTTTAACGATTTAAGTGAAAAAGTTTAGGTAGCAGCTATGGAAAAGTACTAAAATCTTGCAATTAAGCAATCAAATCAGTAATAAGACTAAGCTTTCTTTGTATTATCCCAATAAGCCATGTCGTATTCTAAAAAAGTAAATCTAGCAGCTATCTAACTTATAGGTAACTTGCAACCTTCTTATTAGTAATTAGACTAAGCCTTATCCATTAATTTTCAAAGAGATAATAACTTTTTACTGTATTTATTAGAAAGCGACTAGTATGAAATACGACTGGCTGTATTAAATACTATTTATAATCTAACTGAACGGCTTATATCAGGAGGACAGCTAGCCAATACTAATTCGAGCACATTTAAAATAGTAAAGATTTTACTAGATGCTATTGATGATGAGTTTACTGGAGTAAGAATCAAAGTATTTTCTATATTAACCAATCTCAGCAAAAATTTCATTTTAAAGAGAATTCCTGATATTGAATCTGTTATGCATAACTTACTTGATACTGAAGATGAGCTAAGAGGAGCTGTTTATAACTTTTTGAAATATGCAAGAGTTGAATATGCAGCTCATATACTAAAGATAATAAAAGTTCTTTTAAATCAGTTTCAAGTTTATCCTTAGGATAAATTTATTATATTTTCTGTATGCAAGGAACTAGGTAGAAATAATCAGTATAAATTCAGTCAATTAATCAAAAAATTGCTCCCTGTGGATAAAAACTTTTTGTAAAGTGATTAGGACTGAAATTCTGATGTATATATAGCTAAGATTATTTTTATAATGAATTGTAAAATGTAGAAACATAATAGTAGAATTCCTGAATAATACGTAAAGTAAATTATAAATAGGCATGTTAACTATATATCAGAGCTATATCCTGGCTTTATGCCGAAATAGTAATAATATGAAACTGAAAATATATTAAATAAAAGTAATATTAGCTATAACTTCTATACACATTGCAAAATTTTGATAAAAGGTTTGAAAGCTATTAAAAGAAATCCAACCATTTTTATATAAGAAAGGGAAAAGTATGTATTAAAGCTTATGGAAATCACATGCTACTTGTAATATGGCTTTTATTACGCTGATGGAAGTAGACTCAATGAAAATATTTTGAATTTTATATACAGTGTTAGAATTAACTTGCATATATTTATTTTATGCATTCTACTATCTGATTATGTAAATGGATAAAAGATAGAATTGGAGATGGTATAAAAATAAGTAGAAAATTTATGAAATGCTGTTTATTATTAAGAAACTAGTGGATTAAGAGAGCTTTGCTCAGAAATTGCTAAATCTTCATTAGAAAATGTTAAGTAGAAATTGCAGTTCTATAAAAGATTAAGGTAATTCATAAAAATACCTAAATTTGATAAAAGATATACTGTTAACATACTAAGAAAAAAGTCATAAATTACCTACCCTATTCACTAAGTCTAATTAAAACTGTTTTAAAGTATAAAGATACAAGGTAAGGGAGATCCTCATTAACTCTGCTTCTTATAATATCCTAATGGCAAGGTAAAATATTTTCATACCAAATATTTATATGGGGATATAACTTCTAATCTTTAAGTAGATTATCCTTCCACAAGTCTTACTGTTACCTTATTCTTAGGAATTATGTTCGATAACACAGATATAAAAACAGGTACAGGATTTAAGTAACAAGTGTTTAATGTACCAAATTATACAAGGATTTCAAGCCCAGTTGATCTGATTATCAACCCCACTAATTAGTAAATGATGGTATTATTTATTCTTATGTAATATATATTAAAGTTATTAGAAAACCTTAAGTCTTTTTATTTTACTTACCAATTTAATGCTTTAATCATTATTTTATATGTAAATTCATTTTTTGTAGTTTAAATTCTTATAAATTCAGAATAACAAAAACTCCTATTACTCTATCCTACTAGGCAATTAGACAGCCCTTTATACCATCAAACTTTCTTATTCCTACTTTAAAACAATAAGAATTACCCCAATCCAAACAATCTTTACAAATATTATAAACACCTATATAAACTACAGATTTATGCAAAAATTATAACTATAAGGTACTAACTCTTGATCTTAGTTCTACGCCAATGTCTCCTCTTGGAATTATATCTCATATCATTATCTGTCTTGTAGTAAACCCAGCGGGGCATAGGTCGGTTTTGCTTAGCCTTCTTGGCAAGTACTTTTTTAAGCCGAAGTGTTTTTATTGCACCCTGTGTAAAACTTACCATCTAGGTTTAAAAAGTATATTGTAAATGGATGAATTTTAATCTAGTAATTAAGTAAAAATTAAACAACTCTGTTCAATTATTAATTTATAATATTAATTAAAGCGGGATTTATACAGAGATTTCGACTTGATAAAGATAACAAGATCCACTATACTTGGAATAAAACTTGTAAAAATGCAAATTATCCAAATATACGACTCTTATCAATCCCCAAACATAAATCAACATAGTAAAATAGTTCCAATAGCATGAATTATGCAATTAATAAAGTTTATTGTATTATAGAATATTATTTTACCTGAAAATAATACAAAAATTTCAAAAAACAAGCAAATTGTCATTGTTATAATAGCAGATACAATAGAAAACTCAGCTCAAAAGTACTATTAGCTCTTTTTCCCTTTATCATAACCAATTTCTTCTAGAATATTTTCCTCTCTTGTAATAAATAGTGCCCATGTCATAATTAACTGACTTATAATAATCAAAAACTTGGCTGGCACTATAGTTTAAGCAGTCAAGCCCATTTTTATTACAACAGTCTCATTCTAAATATTACAAAAATGAATACCTCTGGAAAGCCTTAAGTCCCTAATTTGATTATAAACACCTAACCCCCTTAGCCTGACAATTATATCCAACCAAGAAAACCGTAAACTGGAGGTTTTAGAAATGCTTAGAGGGTAAATCTTTAAAAGCTGGGATTAGATAACTAAATTTCTAAAAAGATTGATTTACCTAAGGTGGTATCTGTTAAAAAGCCTTAGCATTAACTAAGACAAAGCATTAGCATGAAAACTAGCAGTGTTTAAACTCCCACTAGTATATCTTTACCAACGTAAGTAAAAACATAAGTGAGTGAAATTTATTCATCTGAGAACTCATGAAAGGCTAATTTTATGCTCACTACTAATAAAATACTTAAAGAAACTACGCGGGAAAATGACGAATGGAAAAGTATGCAAGATCCTCCTACAGTTCAATGTTTATAGAAAAGTTTTGCTTATAATAAGTCTTATCTCTCATCTGTTACTTCAAGCAATAGAAATTTTACAAGTAATCAGCTGAATTAAAGCAGATCTTCTGATTTTTTGAGTTAGGACTACTATAATCAGTAAGAACAGTAGAGTGATAAAGATTTAATAGACTCCGAAAGGATATAAAATTTTATAGAAGGCTAATAAAGCACTGTTAGATCATAAGACCCTGATACCTTTCTTACTGGACTGTATCTGTAAAACCGCGCCAGAAACAGTTCTTTTAGTAGATAATCAATGATATCTAATTATTCTATCAAATCAATTAATTCAGAGAAGGACGACAGAGATAAAGAGTGGTATATTGTGCCTGAGAAACACAGGTTTATCATTAATTAAGATTGGGTGTAAACTATTACTCCTAGTAACTTTTATGAACAGCATAAAAAATTACTTCCTCCAATGCCACCTCCCAAAGCTATTTCTAGGAAATTTTTAGTATAAGGCATTATACCTGAAGAGTCATAAAAGTAGAAAGAAATTGTAAAGGATAAGAATCATTATTTACAAGTTTACAATCGACCTTGGGTAGAATATAAACTAGAACCTAAGTTGAAATTAAGATAAGATTAATTCTGTGCTAATTATGGAGAGTTTTTAAAGTACTAACTCAAGCAGAAAAATCTAGAAGAGGTTTAATAGAATATAGTGAAAAAGCATTGGTAGTAATAATAGCAAAAAGAGAGAGTAACTGATATAGACTACTAGAATTATGCAGATCTTCCTTTAGATAAAGAACCTGTTTTTGTTAATCCAGTTGAAGATATAAATGAAGTACTAGAGGATTGAATTATTAATATATTAAGTTTAAATTGTCAAATTATTCACTAAACATTCCGGCCTGCAATCAACATTGATGTTCTTTGATCTTTTTCATAATTTTCTCTCTTTAATCGTCGGTTTTGTACTTTAAATCTTTCGATTTCTTCATAACTTTTTGCAAGTTGATTTTTGATGTAATTTAACTCATCCTAAAATCGTTTACTTGTAGCCAGCTTTTTAGCTTCTTTTATAGCTTTGTATCTATTTGCCAATAAAATATTATCACCATATGCGTCTTTTAACTTTATTTTAAACTCTTCTTACAATTTTTGAATAGCATATTAGTACTCTTTTATCTCATTGTTTTATAAGTAGATCTTATCGTCTTTATCTTCCAAAATCGATTTGATTGAATTTAAAGTCTCTTACTCTGTATTTTCTAGCTATTGCAATTATTCTTGAAAAGTTTGTTAATACTAAGCTTTAGTTGGTTTAATTTTCCCGTATAGATGATACTCTTCATTTAATTTATCAAAAATTTCTTTTATACAGTTTGTACATGTTTAGTATGTTTGATAATTATACTATAGGTCTTAGTGTTACTTAGATAAGAAATCAGCATCTTTTTCTTATATTTTGGTGAATTTTGTAATGAACTCTAAATTATCCTGATTTATTTCCTTAGCTTTATTTAGAATGGTCTTATATTCCTTTACATCTTTGAAGCTATTATGCTCTATTATCAAATCAATAATCCTATTGAAATAGCTGAAGTTTTGATATACATTTTCTCTTAATTCATTAGTGTTTCTAGCATCAATAATATCCCTTAAAATACTAATTTTCTTTATATCTCTTATAATGTTAATAAACTTATGACTAGGAATTTAAATCTGCAAATTATCTATTGTATTTTACTTTTTAAGTAAATTTTGTGTCTTTTGATGAGTTCTTTAACTATTACTTCCCCAATTTTTGTAATTTGGTGCTAAAAGCTATAAGTAATTCTAATTACTTACTTTATCAAATGAACTGTACGAAGATTTAACTAATTTCTTAATATTAAACTTAGTTTCTTTAATATCATTTAAATTTATATTGAAGTAATTTTTTCTATGAGTATTTCTTTCAGTCTTCAATCTTTTAGGAGTATCTAATATTTTTTCTGTAGGTGATAATGTAATAGTTCTACTTCTTCTTCAAAAGGGAAATAGTTAATCAATTAAGTCAACATACATTGTCATTGCCTTTTTCTTAGTCATGGATTCTAGTTTTTTTCACTGATTAATCTTTCTTTTCTTCTCCTACTATCCACAATTTCTAAGCCCTGCGTAAAGATTTTGTATTGAGTATTTTCCATAATGTATTTGCAATTCTAAGGCAAAAAGCATATCAGATTGTGTGTCTGTAAGATTAGCTTATGGATAATTTTATAAAAACAGCTTTGCTAGATTATACGATTTCTTTGTACTTAGTTCCATTTTTATAAATTTTGCCAGAAGATCAAATTTACAACCTGGATGATTCTTAAAAGAGTTATTTGTCCTTTGTTGTAGTTTGTATATAATAAATTATGGAAGACTTTTAGAAATAAGTAGTGAATTACAATATTTCCATATCATTATTATAGTTTGTATACCAAAGTCAATTCTAGATACACAAAAACAATTAAATCAGTAAAAACTAAAGAAAATAAAACTATGCATTAACTAAATCAATATATCCAGGGTCTCTACTCCTCATGCTTTGCTTCTTCTGCCAATAATGATAACCAATTATAATTGAAGCAACGACCGTACAAACACATACAACAATAAGAAAGAGCCATCCAGCTCCTAATCCTCTATCATTATCTCATTACCTTCCCTTGTTAATAGACCCAACAAATCCAATTCTTCCCTGATCCATATCAAATATACTATAATACTTCCTAATAAAAACATCTCCCATTATCCAAAACGGAGCGTCTAATGTAGATAATAAGAGCTGGCAAGTATTCCCAGATCGAATAAAATAGTACTCAGGCTTGATTGTAAACAAATAATCTGCTCCAAGATTAAACTTTAAATCAGGAAAATCACTTACTGTATAACTCCCACCACAATTACAAACTAGAAGCCCTTAACTAAATGCACATTTAAATCGTTTAATAAAGTACTGAAAAATGCTAAGTACATCGTTAGTAGGCCCGATTAAAAGACTTGTTCCAGTATCTATTATGGCAAGTGATACTGAGCTTACTATTCTGTTACTTCCAATCGTTATATCAGAAATCGACACAGCTCAATACCCAGTTTCTTTAAAAACCTTTAAATACGTTATTTTGTCTCCTTCACCAAATGTTTCTGGATCAGACCCACCAAGTATTATATTAGAGCTGGTATCAGTTCCTAATTCCCAATTATCTGATAAATATACAGAGAAGACTCTACTTTCAATGTAACCTTGTTTATACAAACTGTCTATAAGAGTGTCTTTATCATCAGAAAGCTCAGAAAAGCTAAGACCTAGAATTCCATCACACATCATATTGTCGAATTAATCATCTTTCTGTATCAAAATCATAGGCTGGTTTTTAGCATAAACGCTGTCTATATTTCCAATACCTACTGTTTCTGATATCAGTATACCTTGAGCATCCCCTGATCCATAGTGTAAGTACTTGATTTCATCTAGATCTTCATAAGTACTAGATTGAGTGTAATCAAATCGCTGGGATTCATGACAATCCTCCTCACAGTCAATGCTTGGAACCCAAAGTCACTGTATAAAAATTACTGATGAGCCTGTATCGTATATTACACTAAAGGTCTAAGGAGGACTTCCTACCGAAATTTCTCCGTAGTATTAAAACTTTTTAAATCTTACATTTGAGTAATTTGTTAGATTAGCCATCGGCAAGTCTATCATGCTAATTGAGTCAATAGCTTCTTCAATCTATCTAAACTCAGCAGTTTATCTCTATTTCAAGGGCAACTAAATATATGCTTATACTGCCACTATAAAAAACATCATAATTAAATATGACTTCAGAGTTATAGGAGCCACTCTTACAGCCACAAAATGAGGAAAATGAAGAAGATCAACCTAATGAGAAACAACCGAATTCTTCAGAGTAAAACAACCCTGAGCTCTAAATGTTTATAGAAATAGCAGATACAGTGGAAGGTCTTATACAGCCAAACATTGTTAAAATAGATGGATTCCCAATCGGGGCAGTAAGCCAGCCAGGAAACAAATGGGCAGTGCTAGACAAACGCCTCAACGTCCATTAAATTGACATGGCTAGCTCCACGCACATTAGAACATGAACCTTTGAGGGCCAAAAGAGTCAGCAAAACCCAATGTGTGCTATGATTAACTCTGAAACAGCAGTTATACTGGATAACAAGTCCCAAGTACTGCTTTATCACTTTACCAGGAATGAATATGAAAGAATTCCCTTCCCTAAGGAAATGACTTGCTGGAAGCTCTCATCAAGTGGCTAATTTTACTTTATGTCCTAAACTATCACCTCGACGTAAATAAACAGACTGGATCTCCCTAGTAGGCAAGTAAAGGCTGTTATTGATATAGAAGCAGGTGGGCATATCTTTGACGTTAGTTACTAGGGAGACATGCTGTATGTTCCTGACACTAAGCAAATGATTAATGTTTTTTCCAAGGACGGAGCTGTTATGAATCAGGTCAAAACAGGGTTTAATCTCTAATGCATTCTAGCTGAAAAGGACTATTTATTCTGTGGAACTAAATCAGGGGAAATATTAGTATACACAGCTGCTGAGCTAAAGCTTCTAAATGTTCTCGATTGCAAATAGTAAGCAACTGAAAATGCGAAGACAATTGAGACACCTATGGTCATAAATTGCTTGAATTTCAATGAAATGAAGAAGGAATTAGTGGCAGGGTGCAACAAGGGGAAGATTTATGTATGGGATATTCAAATGAGGACAAAGCTTCCGTATTAAATCAGCGGGTCCAAGCGTCCTATTAACTTTATAAGGGTCTCAAATGATGCCACCCAAGTGTTTTACTATTGCAGTGAGTTAACGTAGTTCTTTAGCCTGCGAATTCCGGAAATTCCTAATGTGTTTTAACTGAAATTGTCGTATCCGGACAAAAGAGTAAAAAGCTTGAAGTATAATCAGCAGAACAGGCAGTTGATGGTTGTATATTAGAACTACGGATTTGAGGTACTCAGAGTTTCGAGTGACATGCAATTTGAACAGGTAGGAGCTTATAATACTGAATCTAACACCTTCGCTGATTTAGACAAAGCTAAGGATTCGTGTATTTTTGCGTACAATAGTGAAGATTAGTAAGCAATGATGGGAACTGTTCATCTAAAAAGTCTTGATATAGGGTCTAATATAATTCCCTCTTAAAGTGATAAGTGGAGAGTATAAGGAATCAGCGTTATACCAGGGGAAAATTGCTTCGTGTTGTTTTTCTAGGATGGAAAAATATTAAAAATATACAGAAACTAATCAGTATGGTATCCTCTGCACAAATTCCCTATTATTTGCTTGTAAAGCTCGAATAACGGTTAATTTTTAGTATCTGGGGATTCTAAGGGCTTTATCCATAAGTTTGACAATAGTTTAAATGAAAGGTATGAAGAGTATCAACTATAGAAACACTCATCAACTATTACAGCTATATGC
The DNA here is from genome assembly GCA_920105805.1 of Condylostoma magnum. NCBI lineage: Eukaryota > Ciliophora > Heterotrichea > Heterotrichida > Condylostomatidae > Condylostoma > Condylostoma magnum. The sequence continues at coordinate 12,755 of CAKKTI010000528.1, forward strand.
ATTTCTTAGAACGATGAGGTAGTTGCTAGTGGTAGTGCAGATGGGCTTATAAAAGTTCACAATGCTTATAAGTTATTCTGTTTTGGAGACATCTTATACTACAAAGAACCCATTATAAAGCTTTATATAACGCATGATACAAGATATCTTATGGTAACTAGCAGATCTGCAGAATTTACTATCTGGGATCTGAAAAGCATGAGCAGATTTGCCTAATTTCATGATGTTAAGCAATTTGAAGTAACAGAAGATGAAAGTTACATTTGGATGATCAGGGAGTCTGGAGTAGTGTATATGGAGAATATACTAAAGACTTAATAACTAACTGTATTTGGGCCAAGTGAAAAGAATTTGAACTTTTTAAAGTACATTTATAGGATTGTTCGTAGCTTTTCACCTGATTACAATATAGAATTTGATAATCAAATAATTGCCCCATATAAGTTCAGTTGTCTTCACTTTTACACTGCTTATAATCTCTATGGACATATTAGTAAGGCAATTACCAAAGATTGTTTATACATTCAATCATAGGATGGTAGAACACCATTATCTACTAGTATATCTCACGGATCCATAAAAATCACAAGTTTATTAGTAGATTTTATACTAAAAAAGTCTATTGAGATTCCTAATGTTGGAATTTTATTAGAATAAAATTTATCCAGTTTAAATGATCTTGCAATTAAAAACTTATCTTCAATCTACATGAAGCTTTTTACATGCAGAAAAAGCTAAAAACTGCCTGAAAATTGTATCGTAGATGTTGAGTTACCTATAATTTAGCCTATTGATACTATTAGAGACATAAAATTAGACTCATTTATGGGCGAAGAATGCTATGAGCTAGGACAACAGATTGTTTTCAGGTAATTTTTCATTCCCATAGCTGTTGAAGTAGGAAGTACCGAGAGTATTGAGTTGCTTGAAAGCATTAGTACTTCAGAAAACAAAAAGTTCTTCTAACAGGAATTCATTCAATTGTTTTTAGAATGGAAGTGGCAGCAAGTAAGATGGGTTATGACCTTATAAGCTTGTTTATATTGGCTATACCTTATTTTCCTCATTTTGCACGTAGTTTTTCTTTTTGATTACTATACAGTAGCTGTCAACATGGTTCTATCAAACGCGTTACTTATATATGAGGTATTTTAGCTAATAGCCACAAGAACTAGTTACTTCTAAGATCCTAAAAACTTTTTAGATTGGCTTAGAGCTTTTCTTTTCCTTAGCTATGCAATAATATTCTATTGTGAATATACGGG
>CAKKTI010000529.1:0-14018 GCA_920105805.1 Condylostoma magnum
AATCGTACTGCACATTCTCCTTGTCCAAGAGTATTATCACAGACAAACTTTTCACAGAAGATTGCATAAGCAAATATAAACATATTTATAAAAGATTAAACATAGGAAGAATAAATTCGAATATTGAACTAATCAGTTTATTCAATGTTATTCTTCAGATTTAAATACAATAATAATGTACATAAGAAGACTAATTTAGTATTGATTCTAGTATAGAGTAATAAAATAGTATAAATTAAGATATTTGAAGGATTAATTACTATTGAGTTTTTGGTAATAACTCGGAAAATCCAGTATTAATCAAGAAGAGTTTGAATTGAGCGAAGTTGATAATATTTAATAATAATTTGTTACAATATTAAACTTGTATATTTAAATGTCTATTACAGATGATTTACTTATTGCTTGTATCTTTATGACAGTTTTACTTGGAATATGTAATATCCTAGCTTTATTGTAACTTTTAATTAGAAAGTACTTATATGTAAACCATACAATCAAGTCAGATTTGCATAATACCCCTATTTCTATTATATAAAGAACATCAGGTTAAAGATAAATTCCATTCATCATATAAAACGAAAACTGTATAGTATTTAGTCTGCAGCATGTCATGTTGAGAGTAAGAAATGCTATTGACTAAAATTGATATAGATTGGAATAGAAGTTCTTAAAATATAGATTTATCCATAAGGAAACAGGAGAATAATTCAACTACAAATTTAGTTATTAATCTTTATAACAATAACTCTAATATTTTTATTACCTAGCCTACTAAATATGGATTACCTAATTTTTCATCAATAACAGTAGTTATAGGTTCGTTTCCAGTGATAATCCTAGTATCATCAGGTAGCTGTATATTTTACTGTCTTATATAGCAAATGCACTTATTGAAGAAAGTCATTTATAGCTTGTTATTATGGTTAATATAAGCCTTTAAATTTTCATCTAGATCTTCCAATAAGTGCATAAAGTAAGCGATAATACGAACTTTAATAAAGCTTATTGTACTTAAATATCAATAGCATGTTAGATCAAAGTATAATTTCCTTCAATGCTTTGTATTTTAAACAATAACAGTAAAATATGTCTTTATAAGATAAATAAACTTATTTCCAATATTGCATATCAAATTTAAGTAAATAGTGAAAATACATAAATAACAAATCAACTAAAAGATCCTAGCCCATCATCTAAATTCAATCTATTTGCTATCAATAAACTTACTAATCTCTATTCTCTTCATCACTCAGGTTTTCCTCTTCACTTAACTCAACTTCGATTTCTTCCTCACTTTCTTGCTTTTCTTCTTCCACAATACTTTCATCAATTTAAATATTGACTTCTTCTATATTCTAAGATTAAGTGAAATACTCTTTACCAGACTGGCGTGATCAAACTTCACCATAAGTACTACCATTTATATAGATTTTGTTTCTTAATTATTCCTCTTACTCCTATAGTATCATTTATTTTTCGTATGTTCACTACTATTTCCACTCAAGAAATGATTATGCAGTTACAGGTGTGTATGTCTATTCAACAACTTAAATCTCATTATCCTTTTAATTTTGTAAAATTTCTGCCTAAGTCCCAGAATCTAGCCAGTCTCTTATTCCCTCAATTATATCAAAAACCATTCCTGAGCCTAAGCTGCGCTGAATAATCTGATTAACCAGGTCTTTTGCCTCAAAGGCCTAATGACTGCTCATATCTCTTATGGGAATAATATTAAAATTAGGAGGCTCATTAGGATATTCTTCTGTAGTGTAAATAATTAATCTACACGCTAAATTATCATCTTCATTAGGAGACTCTACTAGAACTTCATACGAAGTATCGTCTAATACTTTGAGTAAATCTGGATAAATGCTCTATAAAGCTTCTAATTCTTCCTAAGCCTCCTCGTTCATTTTATTAACTTTAGACAAAAAATACAGCTTTGCATGCTAAAGGATGTAAAGGAAAATACATAAGTAGTTTTTACCAATATAAAGGCCTGGGCCATCCTATACTTAATAATTTCATAAGATGGAAGCCATAGCATCTTTAAGCTTTGCCCTGTTACGAATGTTTAAAATAAACTAAGCTACACTTTCCGGAGCGTTGGATATAATAGCAGTCAGAGATGAGCAGAACTAAATTGACGCTACTCCCTTTTTTGCTCGATTTGGCAAAATAAAGGCACCCACAGCACATGATAAAGAAGTGCGTATTGAAGTGAATGGCTAAAAGATAGAAGGTGTATCCATGAGGCTTGATAACTCAGGAATGGCTTACTTTAACCCAATGGAAGATTTTGCCTTGCACAGTACTGCTGGGGAGTTAATAACCTTGTAAAGCAATGAAGATCTGTTTTAGTAAGAGTCTGTATCGAGGATTACAAGATCTAATACGATACTTTAACCAAAGAAGTTTAATGCAAATAGTAATACTATATTTGTTGGGGACAAATATGACAGTAACAATACGATCATGTCTGGATTAATTTCACATGATATGTTTTCCAGGTAATATGCTGAGTTAATATAAAATAAAAGAATTAATTTCAGGATTAATAATCAAATCTTCAATTTTGATCAAGGAGTAGCTGAATTAGTAAGTTTATTAGCCTTTATTAAATCATTAAATAACTAGGAAGCTGAATTTAGTAGTAAAGACTCACCTTAAATAGAACTTTCACTATGTGGCTAATAATTAGAGCATTTTGAAGATCACTTAATATCTTTCGGATACTTCTAATAAAATCCTATTGAACTTTTATAAAATCCACAACTTATAGCTAAAACGTAAGATAGTTACATGCCTTTCAAATAAGCTTTACCACATATAATATCACTGTCAATATTTTAGTTGCCATTAGACAATCCCAGTGAGGCCTTTTCTAATTACAACCGTGGTTCAGCCAGAAACCAAAAGCCTTTTAAATAATACTTCTAAGACCTCAACCTAAGTGTATATTATCTGTAAAAGCTAGGATTGGAGAAAGGTAAAAACACAATTTAATACGTTCTCTACCAAAATAATAAACCAATAAACAAACTAGAAGCGTATATTTTCTTATGGGATAATGATTCTAAAATAATAGTATCAGATATTGACGGAACAATCACAAAATCTGATGTAATGGGGGCAATTGCTCCTTTATGTGGATGTTCGTGGGATTAACCCTCAATTGCTAGTTTATTCAATGCATTGCACTAAAACAACTACAAAATAATTTACCTATCGGCTCGGGCTATAGGACAGATGACTATAACAAGAAAGTACTTGTAGTCTTTGCAATAAAACGATATTAGATTGCCAGATGGGCCTGTTATTTTAACTCCTGATAGAGTACAGGACGCTTTTGTAAGGGAAGTTATTAACCGGGAATCTTAAAGATTCAAAAGCACTTTATTAAGAGATCTAATAGAAATGTTTCCTTAGGGGTAGAATCCTTTATGCGGAGGATTTGGTAATAGATAAACTGATGCTATTTCTTACATAGCTGCTGGAATTCCTATTGATAAGATTTTTATAGTTAATACTAAAGGAAAGTTTATAATGAAAGGGTAAGAAGATATTCAGTCATATGGATAACTTTTTTAAAACTTAAAAAAGGTTTTTCCTAGTCATGACTCAAATTCCAAAGCTATAGCACGTTTTAGTACTGATTAGGTTTTAGTATAGTTAACGCTTTTGTTGATTTAAAGATTTATTCAGATTTCTTCGTTTTATTAGATCTGTTTAGGATTGTTGTAAAGCGGAAATTGTTCGTTTTTTGTAATTGATTTCATTTAGTAATAGTTTTCTAAGTCGACTAGATTCAGGGGGAGTTTGATTGAGCTTCTTTATCTGCTCAATATCAAATCTGTTAAAAATCTTCTAGAAAGCATCAGTAGGAAGGGCCAGCAGTATTGTCCGTTTTTGTAAGCTAACAGCTCTACATTTCCTCTATGATCCTTTAATAACTTCTTTTTCCCCAAAGAAATCCCCTTAGTTCAAAACTGCCAGAGTTTTGTTATATGTTTGCTGTGTGATTGACTTTTGTCATTACTTTTGGCCTATTGGCCATTGATTCTGTTTGACTATTTAAATATTTGTTTGTAAATTCACCTGTCCCTGTCAGATTATATAAAAGTAGAGAGGAAAGGTATTTAAGTCGTAGATAATATCATTTTTGTTATACTAAATTTCAAGTAAGCTTCTTACAAGTCGATTCAATTTTCTTCCTTCTCAATGCACAAAGAATCTGGTTTATTAAAGAAATCTTTTAACATTAGAGTAATACTGTTTTCTTTAATGATACAAAGCTACTTGATATTAACTTTTCTGTATCTCTAATGCATATACTTTTGTCTTTGCCTATACTGATGCTGTTCTTAATGCGTTTGATTGTAAAGAATGAATACCAATTTCACTTCTGGGGCCTATTTCAGCTATTGGCTTTTCTTAACCCAGTTTCATAATCAAAGCATATCCAGATACTATTATATAAGCTGATTAACCTTTTTCTCCTTCCTTCATCAAGAATTAAGACTAGGAGAACTAAACACTTTGTAGGTGATTGCAGATTATTTGTTTTATTTATTAGGTCATTTTGTCAAAGAACTAAATACCTTCTGTTCATCTAATCAAAATACTCTTTTCAGATAGATTTCTGTATTATCAGCTTTTCTTACATATTTAGTAGATGCTTTCAGTACTACCCTGCTGCTAGTCTTCGATTGAGGCTTTGAAGTCTTAGCGCTTTTGTAATCATTTAGGAAATAAAGAGATTTGGTCCTTTTCCTATTGTTTTAATTCTTTGGGTATGCTTGTTGTTTTGTATAGAAAGTGTTGGATAGATTGTGTATTGTTTAGGGATTTTTTAAGTATGAGGCTTCTGTTTTATTACTAACTTTTTAAACCTCCTGAGCCCAGATCTATGGAATAGTTGCGCCTTTTTTATTACATTTGTAAAATAGTTATTGATTGAATAGATGTATATTTTAGTAGGTTGTAAAGACTGCTTAAAGTAAGTTTATATAAGTTTTATGTATCCATTTCTTATAGTGAAGTATTTATTTTAGTTTTACAATAATCTATGACATTCTGTTAGAAGTTCATTGGAGCTGTAAAGTGGAAATTCTAACTTATGAGCTCATATCAAATATTGAAATTATGTAAAATAGCTGCAAAATTACTAAAATACTAAAATGATGATTAGGAATAATAAAGCCAGTGCAATTTTTATAAGTTTGCATGTTATCTAATTAAGATCAGTGATAATACTCCTAGATTACTAATTTTACAAATCAATAATATATAATAATATGAAGATAAGTTAGAAAATCTAGTCTTCTAACAGCATTATACGGTATCTATAAGTTTTTTATTTTACAATTTTATTGCTTTTAGTCTAGAATATTTAAAAACATAGTTATTACTTAATAATAAGGAACATTAAGGCATTTTAATTTGAAAATGATAAATATACTGTAGTATAATTTTGTAAAATGATGCGTAAAGATTAGGTTTTTCATTATGCCTCTACTATTGAATAATACTAATTTAAAAATTTTGATAAAAATGGTAGTATAAATTAATCTTCTATACCTAATACATCTTTTAAGTATCATAGTTGCTCTTAAATGAAGCTTCTATGTTAACATAATGAATATCAAGCTAATAAAATTATACTAATCTTGATTGAAGAAGCTACTTTAAATGGTATAATCAGCATTATGTGCCTAGTTATTGTATAAAGTTTTAAGTACCTTAAAGTTATTAGTCATTGTTAATTTTCAGGAATTTTACATAAATAATATAAGACTTATTTTACAAAATTTAGATAGTAAAACTGGAGAATCAAAACTATTTGGCATAAATGATTGATAAGACATGCAAGCTACCAGATTAGAGTAATCAAATAAAAAGTGCATCAATATGGAAAAATCATATGTAAAAATATACGGTTTTAGAGCCTTTAAATCATCTTTTAATTGAATCTCTTAACACAACTACGAAATTTCTTATATAATTTCAATATTATCCTAAAAGCTTCATAAAAGATTAAACTTCTAAAATGATTTTAACATATAAAAATGTATAATTCTTCCATTACAAACTCTTAACCCCCCGCAGCTTCCTCTATTAACTCCTTTATACTATCTTATTTTCATTGGTTCTTTACATAGTATAAAATATGGAACAAAGCTAAAAAATTTACCAACCTACATAATTTGTGCAAAGAACCTTCTAGATCCTTCAAACCGAAGAGTATAGGGATATCATATCTTGAACCCCTGATGGTTTAATGTTTCAAATATGGGACCAAAGTCGCCTTACATCAGAAATTTTACCGAATTATTTCAAGTAAAAGCACTACTCCAGCTTCATCCGGCAACTAAATCTTTACAATTTCCATAAAGTCAGAGAGCTAGAAAACACCTTTTGCCACCCGTTCTTTACTCGACAAGCTCCTCACCTTCTGTGGAAAGTCCGACGCAAACCTGTACCGAAATAAAATAAAAAGGTAAAATTTGGAACTAAGGATTAATTATTGGACTTGAGGCTACAACTTTAAAAATTATACAAGACAAATTAAGAGTAGAAATTCCAGCGGGAAAACCTGTTTTAGATTAACTCATAAGTACTTGAAATGCTGAGTTCAGCTTTGATGCAGGCTCAATGGATTTAGAAGCTAAGGCAATTCACCGGTATATTGTAAAATAATATCGAATTGGTAACTTAGAAATAGGGAAGAATGCCTCAGAATACTTCTTAGATACTGATGATTCTTTAGCAAGATTAGTATGATTAATAGGAGGATGATCTGCTGTAGATGTGCATGCAGAACGATTCATAAGTTAGAGATATGATTTAAGGGGATTATCTAGATGGTCAAAGCTCGGAAAGTAATAAAAAATTCAAGCAATAATAAGCAGTTAGGGATTATACAAATACATTTTTATAGTTTTTGAATATTTCTGGTGAATTAACAGAAATCCTTTTTTATTAATTTTTAGTCTGTTTTTAAGTATTTTAGATTAGTGTATATTGTCTAGGCTAGTCCAATGGAAGTAGAATGGGTTTATGGAGGTATAAAGTAAGTATAAATTTTGAAGTAGACTATAAGAGAATTGAAGTATTGTATGGAGATAGTATTTATGCATGTTTAATAAAGATACTTTACCTTTTATGTTTTCTAATAACAATGTCAAAATTTTGCCCCCTTTTAGATTATGATTTTTATAATGGTGCTATACAAAATAAAATATAGAAGGGAAATAATGCGGAATAGTTTGTTCTAGAAAAAATCGAGATTTACATTAGTTTTAGTCCTTAGAAGAAAGATCTTATTCTTTTGAGGGGAAGAACTTAATTCTAGAACATTTTCCTAAATTTTGCTATATATAATCTTATATAATTATATATTCCATAGCATAATTGTTTCATTTCGCTTATTCCTAGGTCCCCCTCAAAGCAAGAAACTGTTGCTTAAAAAGCTTATTATATTTTTACTATCAGCATTTGAATTACAAGTTAAAACAATTTATTGTAATATTTTAAATATACTGATAGGCTTTTGATTGTTTTGCACACCTTTTGTATTAAATAAGAAATCCTATTTTATATGAATAATTAGGAAATCCATTTTATGCTAGGTAATGGCAAATTTCCCTCAGTATAAACTTTATTTATAATGCCAATATCAAGTAAGAAATTAGTTCTAAATAAAGTCAAAATATTTTTTAATACTAAATATTAATGCAAAGTCATTAAAGCTATAATAAAACATTTATTTTCAGTTCTTTATTTCAAAACTATGATTGAAAAAGCCTGATTTACTTATCAATATAGTATATACTGGATTGATAGCCAAAGAGACTATATATTAATTCTATAATCTTTAATATACTATGTAATAATTTTTCGTGTATAGATTAGTATTCGAATGTATTAAATAAATTTGCCTTTTATTAATCCCTTTCCAGACAATTGACTTCCTCCGATCTCCCGATTTCATATAAGAGGATAATTGGTAGCTTTGTGACTTTATCGTCATCCTGAGTAACCATCTAATAATCATTCTATAAGTTGATGTTGAAAACGAAATAACCAATATTCTTATTCATCTGATATAAGTAACTAATGACCTTCATTAAAGTTGAATTTAATGAGTCTGCTATAAGTATGTAAAATTCACTCATTAACTACCGATAACTCCTCATGCTTTATTGACTATTAACTCATAGGAAAGCTCATGAGATTATATATACTCTTAGTGGCATGTGCCTTATGGTACTAAACTATGCTAAATAAATTGGGTCTATGTGTTTTAATGCATATTATTTATATACTGATTTGGGAGATAGAGATTATGCAATTACAAAGTAAAGCTATATTATAGTATAATTGATCCAGGATAGTAAGCTTAAACGAGCATTTGAAAAATTAAGCAATGAGGAGTTGCAAGGAAGTGGGAATTATGTATTTCTTGATTTTATGATGAGGGGAATTTAACAAATAATTAAGCCTAATTTTATATTGAAAATTAGTAGTAAATCTTTATGGTTAATTACAGGGTATTTGCTACAGCATAAATCAAAGCGGAAGTTAAATATATTTATAGGATACTGAAATATCATAAACAAGGTAATAATTTTACTGTAATTTGATGATATATAAAGAATCAGTCTATTTCCATTACTGATATTTAGTTTGTAAGCTACATTGCTGAACAACTGCTGTTTACCTATTATAAATTACAGTCTATCCTCGATGTAACATAGCTGATATTCTAATTTGTTAACTCCTCATTCTTCTTTTCCTTATAAATTAAATCAGTACGTATCAAATTAGTTATTATTAGAGCTTACTAGTCTTTTGGTGCTTGTGAGAACTATAATATAGTTTATGCTTAGCTCAAAGCGCCAAATTTTATTATACAAGCTTCCTAAAAACCTTATTAGTATAGCTGATAGTATACTAAAGCTAGTAATTCAAATGCTTACTCAGTATAATCTAAAAACCATATTGTATGCCTTGGATATAATAATTAATTAACAATCATCAATTGTAAGAAGATTTTATGCTTAAAAGGCTAAAATCATAACTAAACTATGTGTTGAACAATGGAAGAATGTAGTATTGTTCAGTATACCAGATAATGTTTTGTCAAATAGTATAAAGATGATAAAAGTATCCAAATTTTAAAACTTGGTATAGATTACAATTTTACTTGATAGATGCTTTCGGAGCAAATAATATAGAGATAGTGCTTTATATGCTGCTCCCTGAATTGAATTGAAGAAGATTACAGTCGATTCATTTTAATAAGAGAATTGATATAAGGATTATTTCTATATAAGTAATTCTTAAATGGGCAGATGGTATTAAACCCTATATTTACTATAATGCAATGATTTATATTTGAGAAAATATTGACTAAAGAATGATAAGTTCTGATTATTTGAAGATTCTATAAGAACGGAGTCATAAGTTGCAATAAAAAGCTTATTATTAAGCATTGATGCTAACTAAGGAAATCAGCCTTTATGTCAATGCGACTTAAAGTGTTCCTTTTCTAAAATAATAGATTTATGAGAAATTGAAGAATATTCTGATGATAATATCCTTTACAAGCTGAGAACTTTTACTATAGCTATAAAGTTCATGGGATTTTGAGTTTACTATTGATGACAGTTGATGAAATGCGTCTTTATATAGATAAATAAATAGCATCAGGAAGATTATTCGCATATTAGAGAAATATAACTCGTGATAAATACAAATCTTATATTAAAAAACTTTACTCTTAATTCCCTTAAGTCATTATATTTCATTACATTAATAATTCTATTTACTTCATTTAGTTTCCTGTTAAATATACAGCTTCATTACAATTTGGAAAGGTAAAATAAATTGAATAGTCCAATGATACTTATGATAATTTATTAGCTGTTTATATTAATAGTACTTTAATAACTTCTATGTAAAATAAGTAAGAATTTGACATATTATAAAGAGGGTTATGATAGCATGATGGCTTAGTACTGTAACAAGAGCTTTTAAAAGGAGAAGTTGAAGTCATAATTATTTATAGGTTAATTATCAGAAATCAACAATAGGAGATATTACTTAGGTTACTTTGTTCAACTTTAATATATAAAATGGTTCTTCTGTTGTAATTTCTCACAGCTCTCTCCCTTGGTATTGATGTAACACCTAAAGGCAGGGTGATACAGTATCTATAGATATATGATCTAGAAGCAACGCATAGCTTCCCTCTAGACAAGCAGCTTTATGACCAAATCACCTCTAATTACTCCATATCCTTCTGATTTAGCATGGTAGGGGAAATGAATACTGGAATAGAGCACAAAATAATGGAAATTGTGGACACTGAGAGCCTTTCTATCAGCATTATGCTAACTTTGCCAAATCTCATTAGAGTAAAAGTTAACAATAGCTTGATTTCTGAATTTGGAATGGGATCGAATTTTTAAAGCAATTGGAATTTTATCTGCTTGAAATACTCTGAATAATCTTTGGAAATTGAGTTTAGTTCCATAGATAATCAGGAATATATCCGAATCTAAGAGTAAATTGGAATAGATATTGGAAAGCCTAAAGAATTGACTATTGGAATTGAACCAGGAGTATCTATTAACTTTGGTATTGCCTACAACCATGTTCAGATATTTGATACAGTTTTAACTGGGTAAGAAGTTGTATCTGAGAAGTAAAAGGCATGTGATGGATGTTAATTATGCAGAACTCCTTATATATGCTATGAACTGATTACTTTATATCCAGATTGGAAAGTATTTACTAGCAGTTCAGTTAATCTGAATTATCTAAGTGGTAATCAAATATTTTAAAATAAGAACTTTGATTAGTATTATTTATTCTCTGGTTGAGTTTAATTCAATTTGAGTACTTAATCATGATCAAACTTATTTTAAGTTTCCAGCCAAGGATGCTATCATAAAGATAGATTTACAAAGGACTTTTGTCGAGTTCCTCTGTTGTAAATTAAAAATAAAACAATTCTTTATTTAGTGTATGGAAAATAATCTAACAGTAATGAATACAATTATTAATCTTGGGATCTTTCTTCCACTTAATAAGATATTACAAATATATGAAGTTTTATAGCAATCTAATTTAAATAAAATCCAGTTATGTGTATTACTCTATTTCCTGCTGATTAGTAATATTGTCATGATTGATCTAACTTAACTATACCTTAACTCTATCCTTTTGATCTCTCCAACCCAATAGCATTTATTGAAATCGGAGGAAGCTCTAATGAGAACAAATTATAAGGAAAACTATATAACATTTAATTAAGGTTGACTCCTAATGAATTAACATAGTAATATTTAAAGGACCTTTATATTGAATAGAAATAGTACCTATGTGATATTGGATGTAAAATATGCTTAGAACCATGAGTTTGTACAGAATGCAAATAAGGATTCTTCTTATGATACAATAAATGTGCATAATGTGAGCCCTTTTGCTTGGATTGTTAAAATTAAAATTAATGTAATCAATGCAAGAAAGAAGCTTATGCAGATTCTAATAGCAAGTGTATCAAGTGCAGCTAAAGTTGTAGTAGTATAAAAGATTTATCTGTTCCTTGCTTAGATTTGAATTATGCATGCATTCCTTTCCCTTGTGTTACTGGGTAATTCTACTTATAAGGTAACTGCTATCCATGTCTTGTTAACTGTATTGATTGTAATCAGTAGGAATGCTTAATATGTTAAGATGGATTTGAACTAATAGATGGAAATTGTGAATGTCCAATAGGGTAATTCCTAGAAAATGGATAATGTAATGATTGCTAAGTATATTGTATTAATGTAGTATCAGGGCACTGTTAAAATAATCTAGGGTAATGCATCTTATTTCCATGCAATAGTGCATAGTACTATTTGGATGGATATTGCTTCCCATGTGGTTTAAACTGCTTGAAGTGTAATAGAGAGGAATGCATACAGTGTAAAAGTGAATATAATCTAACTTCTAATAAGGAGTGTGTATGTGATTATGGATATATAGAAGTAGATAATATATGCTAGTAATGTAGTTCCCAATGTGAGACATGCTCAGAGAAGACTAATAATTGTACTTCTTGCTAGGAAAACTTTACTTTAGATAGCGGTTCTAAGTGCGTATGTTAAGGTTAAAATGTCTTTTTGAATAGTGAAGGTTAATGTATAAAATGTTTATTAAAATGTGATGAATGCTTATAAGATTGTGAAGTTTGCATAGATGAGGATGGAATTTGCAAATAGTTTTAATTAAAGATAATCTTAATACTTGATAACGGAAACTTAAATATCCAATTTAAGCCCTCTCTGTATAGATAATTAGAAGAAAGTGATTTCATTATAAGACAATAAGAAAGAATAATTGAATTTGTATTCGAGATTATTTAAGAAAATATCGAGTATAAATGTAAAATGGAAAGGGTAAATCTCATAATATTGCAATTCGATTCCGATGATATCATTAACCTTTTGAAATAATCAGAATTTGAAGTTAAAGATGATAATTATTAAATTTAAGAAGAGTAAGAAGATATTTAAGAGTCTAAAAATATTAAAAGTATGGCTGGATCTGTATAATCAGTAAGTGTTAGTATTAGTTTAGCATCATTTTCATTACAAGGAGATCTATTAACATTTTGAATTCTTGTAGATGCTATATAGTTTTCAATATATTATCCCTACATTTATCCAGACACGCCAATAAGAACTAAAGGATTCCTAGCTGGATTGAATACATGGTTTATTATTCCTAATTATCTAGAAGAGTATAATACTGGACAACTTGATAGCATTGGTTAAGGATTAGATTAATAAATAGATGGGGTATTATTCCTTAGCAATGTTGGCTCTATCATCACTTGCTCTGGGTTTTTATTAGTCTTTTGTATCCTAGTCTACTTCCTTTAAAATTGCTCTTATAGTAAAATTAGCTAACTTTTAAATAAGATTAATTTGAAGTCAAAAATAGTTGATTTCTGGTTATCAATTCAATTAGATTTGTGTATTAATGGAGTCATTGCAATCTGATATTTTAATATTGATAATGCATACCAAATTGCATCCATTGTTATTACACTTTTATTGATGGTAAGATTCATTTAGGTTTTTATGATTTCAAACTTGGTAATACTAATACTAGGAAATCAAAAGTTTGTTAATTATTTTAGTGACATATTTTCTGAGTTTAAATCACCAAGTGCTGCATTGTCCTATTATCAACTATTTTTTATTCACAGATTCATTATAGCAATTTTACCCTTAATCAATTTAGATTAAAGAGTAAACTTAACTATATATGCCATGCTATATACTTTTGTAAGTTTTATATAGAATTTAGGCTATATTATAACTAAGAGGCCTTACACTAATGATAAGATAAATAATAATTTAATTCTATTATAAAGTTGTCTATTCAGCAGTGCAAGTTTTGTATTGTTATTTGATTTAATCAATTTGTAATGGAATTATAAAGACTATATTTTAATAGCTATAATACTAATACCAGTTGTAGGGATATATATACTACAGCTTATCAAAACAATGATTTGGATAAAAAGGTATCTTCAAACTTTGTATTATAAGATAAAAGAGAAGTTTTAGATAGGTAAAACATTACTTTATAATAAGTTATAATAGTGTTTGTGATTAATGAGTACTTAATTACCATAGATCTTAAAACTTATCTTTTATGTATTGTATTTATCTAGTTTTATGTACTTTGAATATAAATAATTACTATTTTAACCATATTAATCAAATTAGACTACTAAATAAGTTATTTTAGCATTCTTTATTCATAATAATGTAGTATAGTTAACATGCATTTGAAACAAGGTTTAAAATTATAATCAGATTGGTTTCTGCAGGATATTTTAATCTCTTATTTAATTTAAAAGGCAAATTCATTTTAGTAAGGGTGTAAGGGTGTAAGGGTGTAAGGGTGTAAGGGTGTAAGGGTGTAAGGGTGTAAGGGTGTAAGGGTGT